>JASDQU010681786.1:72513-85056 GCA_032191745.1 Picea mariana | reverse complement strand
AAGAGATATTGACAGTTCAGATAATGATCGAAATATGACTTTGAAAGGAGAAGTTTTCACGCTTACAGTCGTGAAAACTTGACGAAGACAAATGTACAAATGTCGCAAAAAATGAAAATGTCGTCTATTTGAAAATTGCGACGAAAGTTTGATGTTTGATACACATAGGTGTAGGCAGCTTATAGGATCATAAAAAAATGAATTGGCTGCCAACAATGGTGACACACTGGTAGAAGCAGTTATCTCTGTAAAATAAACAAATTCAGATTAGAACAGCAAAGATAATTCCAACTCAAAATTAACAACCAGAAACTTGTACTAACATCATCATTAACCATCTTTTCCAGCAGTGTTTCAAAAGATGAGAACTAATAACAGTCTTAAGATCAGAAAGTCACGATATTAAAGATAGAATCTTCAATACTGTTGGCATAGCCACTGCTACCAGCAGGCGTCCATAGCCTCGATAGGGTTTCCATTTAACCCACTCTGACATCTGTATCCTTCCAAGAATTTCCGGATCAAAAATAAAGGACATTAAAAAGGTTTCTTTTTTGCAAATTTTCATGTGCCTGACATTGCTTCACTGTCAGCAGGCCTGTTCAGTACCCCGACGAAGTTGTCTTGGCACCATGCATGTATTTACCCGTTGCCAGCAGACCTGTTCAGTATCCCGGTGAGTTTACAAGCACTTCCCACAACTCTTATCTATTTTATTTTGTTTTTATAGATATATATTTGAGCGTGGTGACGCTGAAAACCTTGATATTTTAACATAATTTTTTCAGACCTCATCAGAATTCTTTTAGAACTATCCTTTATTTAGATCCAGAAATGCTTTATTTACAAAACAACCTCCTAAGACAGGGAGACATCTCCTGAGTCATTCCTTTACGGAAAAGGGACAGCGTAAAAATATAATAGATGATCATGACGAACTTTACTCAGAGATCGAAATTAATAAACTTCTTTCAAACACAGATTTTTCCAACACAGATATAAATTTCAGAAATATATCATTGATGTTTGTACAAATTTTCAGAAGTTATTTCAGCGAAGGAATTTTCTTTTGTCTGAAAAACTTCAATGTACAGGTACGTGTATTTCAAAGCAAGCAGAAACTAATAAATTCAAATCAAAATCAAAAACAAAAAGAAAAAGAAAAAACAAACCAAAGAAAAATATGTACATAAAATACAAAGGTTGTCATCAAGCAAAGTATCTTTTCAGGGCTTGGCCATTCACCGGATAGGTGTCAAGCTTCCCTTCAAGATTCTACAATTGAAAAGAACTAGGACCCAACTTTTCAGCAATTAAAAATGGTCCAAGCCATAAGTTTTGAAATTTAGTGTGTTCTCCCTTTCCCTCGTGAGGTTTGTCCCATTTCAGGATGAGATCACCTACCTCAAAATTCCTATCAGAAGCAGAATTAGAATCAAACCAGCTTTTAACCAATTGTTGATGTTGATCTAATTTATGCTTAGCTTGGGCTCTTACTTCTTCTAGCTTCATCAAAGCGTTAATCTGGTTTTCTAAAGGGGGGCAATCTTCTTCTTGGACTTTCTGTGACAACTGAAGCGAAGGAAGAAGAATGTGAGGTGGCAGAATTGCTTCTCTGCCATAAATGAGAAAAAATGGGGAGTTGCCTATGGTATCTTTTGGCGTTACCCTATCATCCCACAACGCATTTAGTAGCGCATTGTGCCAATTCTTGTTATTTTCAACCACCGTTCTCTTGATTATTTTGATCAAGTTCTTGTTTGTTGATTCTGCCAATCCGTTGCCCTGGGGGTAATAACTAGCAGAATAATTCAACTTAATTTCTTTCTCCAAAGCAAACTCGCTCATCTCAAGAGAAGAAAAGTATGAAGCGTTGTCAAAGACTAGACAGTCAGGGATACAGAAATGAGTGATAATATTCGAGTTTAGAAAAGCGATTACCTGACTAGTGTTGACAGTTCTTAACGCAACAGCTTTAGACCATCAAGTAAAGTAATCTGTGGCTGTCACAATATACTTGTGTTGTTGCGAGGATGGAGGGTTAATAGGACCTATGATATCAAGGCCCCATTGCTGGAAAGGAGAATCTACTGAAACGGGTTGCAAGGGAAAGGCTGGTTTTTGTAACCACCCTGATGCTTTCTGACAGATGATACATTTCCAACACAAGGAATGGGCGTCTCTAAAAAGAATAGGCCAGTAATAACCGGCTCTTAGAACCTTATGAGTAGTGGTGTCACCACTGAAGTGACCACCAGCTTCTCCTGCATGCAATTCGAGCAAAACCTTCTCTGCTTCGTCTTTTTCAAGACAACGCATCAGTATGCCATCAAAATTCTGACGAAACAGTACACCATTAACGAAATGAAAGGAGGCATACTTTAATCAAAACGCTCTTCTCTTGGCAGGGTCTAGGTGACGGGGGGCTGATCCATGTTCAATATAGAACCTTCTATCGTGGTACCAAGGACTAACAAGGTTCTACGCGCAACAGATTAGACTTTGTTCACTTTGTCCTAGGCTTGGCGTATCGCTCTCTTCTTGTTGTCCTGATTCCGAATCAGCAACCAACTTACATAACCCTTGGCCTCTCACGATCTGAGCTGGGGTGATTTCCAAGTCATACTCCTGTAATGAAGTGACCCAGTTAGCTCTCTTCTCTCCTAACTCCTTCTGCACTAACAAGTTCCTTACGGCGGGGTAGGGGACAATGACTTTCGTCCTTGACTTCAAAAGATAGGACCGAAAATGCTTAACTGCTTTGAAAACAACGTAGGCTTGTCGATCAACCGCTGGGTAATTAAGTTCAGCACCTTTGAAAGAGGAGCTCATAAAGGCAATGGGTACTTCGTTGTTCTCGACATTCCTCTGAGTTAGGACGAAGACATAGGAACGGTCAGAGGCAAAAGTGTAGAGTATAAAATCTTGAGAAAAATTTGGGCTCATGAGAGACGGAGCGTCTATTATAGCCTTCTTTATTGCATTAAAAGCTTGATTTTTTGTGGGTCCCCAGTGATATTGGGTGTCTTTCTTAATCAAGTTCTGTAAAGGCCTGACCATTTCGGAGAAACTGGGGACGAATCTTCTCACGAAGTTAATCTGGCCTAAGAAAGACGGCATGGATTTTTTGGATGTAGGAGGGGGAAGTTTTGCGATGACTTGAGTCCTCTCGGGGTCAATAATCATTCCTTCACTAGACACAATGAATCCTAGGAGTTTACCCTGTTCTACTACAAAGATGGACTTTTTGGGGTTCAAGGAGATGTCGTATTTACAGCATCGCAGTAGGACGGCTCGTAAGTGAGCTAGATGATTATTTTTGTTTTTAGAATATACAGTCACATCATCTAAGTAAACTACAACGAACTGATTGATTAAGCCTCAGAAATCAATATACATTGCTCTTTGAAAGGTAGCACCAACATTAATCAATCCAAAGGGCATTTTACGATATGCATAAGTGCCCCAAGGAGTACGGAAGGTAGTTTTTAGTTGGTCTGGCGGAGACATCAGGACTTGGTTGTATCCGGAGAAACCATCTAGTAAAGACAGCCTCTCGGAACTAGATACCTGTTGAGGGATCTATTCCATGGGTGGTACGGGATAGTTGTCTTTGTCAGATGCCCTATTAAGGTTGCGGAAATTGACGCAAAGTCGAATTTCCCCATTTTTCTTCCATATTGGGATGAGGTTAGAAACCCACTGAGTGTGCCTAGCAGGAAAAATTATTTTAGCACTTAGGAGTTTATTCAATTCCTTTTGAATGGTCGGTTCTAGCTTGGGGTGTATTTTCCTCAGTTTTTCTTGAAAGGGTAAGGTTTGGGGCTTCATCGGGATGACATGCTGTATGATATTAGGATCGAAAGTTTTAAGATCATCATACGTCCATGCAAAGACATATTTAATTTCTTTAAATAATTTAATGAATGCAGATTTTTCTTGTCGACAACATCCCAAGCCTAGATTAATGCACTGAGGATTTTCATCAGTTCCTAAATTCACTTTTTCATAAGATAACGAGGAACTATTGGTTTTACAATTGACCATCTTTTTAAATTTATCTTGAAAATCATAAAACTTATCTAATCTAATTACAGATTTTGGGATCGAGTTTACCATATGCGATAGAGCCTTCAGAGTTTTCGGATCAGTTATTAAAGTGAAATCGCCCAAATTGTCGTCGTGCATGTACTCATCTATCACCGCACCTTGAAAGGTTTCTTCCATGTGCAGAAAGTTAATAATCTGTTGATCATCGTCAAATACTCTCCATTTTGTGACGTTGTCAGGAATGGATGGCCAAAACAGCAGCTCAACTGAGAATGCGTCTGGGGACAAGCCTTCTGCAGGAAGAAGTTTAGAAGCTACATTAGCTAATAAATCTGCTTCAGAGTTATTCAATCTAGGAATGGAATGTATATTAAAAGTAGAAAATTTACTCATTAAGTTCCATACCTTAGATTGGTAGCTTTTGAGATGCGGAGAAAGACAGTGGATAGAATCTCTCACCTGTCTAACCACTATTTCAGAGTCGCCAAAAATGGTTAAATTTTGAATGTTCATGTCCAAAGCTTTTCTGAGACCTTGCAGTAAAGCCTCATATTCTGCAGTATTGTTAGTAGATTCAAATTCCAACCTACATGCTATCAATGTTTTGTTACCTACCGGATCGATAATGACGCAGCCTGCTCCAGCTCCTTCTTTGGACTTTGACCCATTGAAATACAGAGACCAAATTTGATTTGCATCGGGTTCATGAGATTGTTGTGTGGAAGGTGTGGGCTGCATAAATGCTACGATCTCGGACTGTTGTTCCGGATTGATGATAGGTGAAATATTGGCCATGAAGTTGTCGAAGAAGGTGTCCATCCCTTGTACTTCAGGTGAATCAGCAGGGGGTGTGTACGGTTCATTAGGATCGTTCAAATCAGTGACCGTGAACTTGAGGTAGCACTCACGGTTTACTCTGATTTTATTAGGCTTGTCGTTCTCTGGAAGCCATAGATGAGACCAATCTGTCGCGAAATAACCATGTAGTTGCTCGGACCAGTCCCTGCTTAAAAATAGACCATACACTTCTGGAATATCCACCACAATTATATCAATAACTTGATGAACCTTAGGGTTAGACAATAATCTAATAATCACATTCTTTAGTTCTCCTATAACTTTGACATTTGTCCGATCAAGTTGTATGATTTTTAAAGAAGAGGGTTCAACTTCAGCATTTATCTTTTGGCAAACAGACCAAGGCATCACATTAGATGACACTCCTGAGTCTACCATACAATTATGCATGTTTCTATTAAAGATCTCGAAAGTTAATAGGAAAGGAGGTACATTCTTGTGAGTACTAAGAGTAGTAGCTTGTGGCTTTTTACTCACAATTTCTAAAGCTACTTTATATACATTATTTACATTACTTACAGGAAGGATTCCTTTATCTTGAGGATCAAGATTGTTTTTAGTGGAAGTCTTCTGAGGGACTTTGCTTTGCACAACCTTGTTACCATTAGAATTACCATTCTTGCTGTTTTCTGAAATATTTTGCAACATTTTTTGTAACAAAAATGGAAACTTCAATAACTCATAAATAGAAATGTTAGCCCTTAACTTTTTAAGATCTTCAACAACATCATAATCTAATTTGGGGCTCACATTACTCTGTTTAGGCTCAACTGATTTAGACTGCTTTGGGGGCGAATTTGTAGTGTTTTCGGAAGAAGGTTTGTTGGTTGTCTTGCTCCTAGTGTTATAAGGATGAACTGTCTCGAAGTTGGCTTGGAAGATGCTATCCGAGAAGTGTCCAAAGATGTTTGGAGAAGACTCTTCTTCTTGAACTGTCTTTGGTTCAACTACCTCCTTAGGAATCTCAGGAGGCATCAAGTTATCTTGGGCTTCTAGAATTGTTTGAAGAGCACATTGCAAACTTTCTAGATTAAGGCCTTCGGTGGTTGGGTTAGGTCGGTTGGTGGGAAAAGGCTTTCGGAAAGGAGGTTTGTAGGGCCCTTTACTCAAGGAAGCTTCTTCAGTCGACCTTTTTAAGTCTATAACTTGATTTGATAGTTTTTGTACAACTTTGGTTAAGTTTTACAAATCAGAGTTTTCAGGTTCTGTTTTACTTTGAGTCGGTCTGGGAAGGATCTCGATCTTCTTTTTGGAAGAAGAACTAGTCTCAGTTTCATTGCTAGTAGAGTCTTTAAGACTAAGTATGTCTTTTCGATCTAGCTAGCCTCCTCGAAGGCCTCTAACAATGTCGCTTTCTTAGATTGTTTAACCCAAATAGCTATACTTTGATGCAAAGCTTTAGTGTAGTAAGCTATTATAAGACTCTTAGCAGGCATAGAATCTGCAGGGATTCGGTTTTTAAGTGTTAAGAATCTCTGATTAAAATCTTTAACTTTTTCTTTTGGGTTCATTTTCAAGCTAGAAAGATCCATAACTAAGACTTCCGGAGGCTTACCGTCTCCGAACTTTTCCAAAAAGCATGACTCAAACTTTTCCCAAGACACGATAGTATGGGGTTGTTGGGAAAAGTACCATGTGGATGCATTACCCTCGAAAGTATATGGGAACAACATATAGACAACATCTTCATGTTCAACATTGCGGAGTCTTATGGATAGCATAAATTTTTTAATGTGATCTTCAGCTATCTATTTTGAATCAGGATCAAACTTGGAAAGCCATTTCTCTGGGTGCTTAGGTAAAGGATGATGAGCTCCAGGTATGGCTATGGCATCCTGGTCCAACCAGGGTCTAGCAGGGTTGTTCTGATTTTCCATTGGGGTAGTGGGTGTGGAAGGATGAGAAGGTGAATTGCCTTCGTCTGACGAGGAATCTCCTCCAGAAGAGGAAGGAGATGATGGAGGTGGTGAAGGAGGTATCCCAGATCCTCCTACAGCAGGAGTTAAGATTGGATCTGAAGGATTCATAGTGAGGTTAGTGTCACCTAATTGTTCTCTGATATCAGAGAAGTCCAAAGGTTGACCCCACGGACGATTTGGTTGCCTAAGATGAGCTAAGGCACTATGTGTTTTAATAAGAGATTGACGGACAATCTCTTGTATGTCACCACCTGTGGGATTAGGGGTTGTTGGCTCAACTATGATCTGTGGATCGTCAGTTGAAGTAGTTGTTGTTTGAAGGGGAATATTATCATGTGAACAGATTCTAGTCACTATAGGTGAGCGATTAGGGGGTGGAGGAGTCTTGTGATCACCTCGTGCCATTAATTAAGTTCAGGCCCTCCTTCTAGCGCCATTTGTTGACAGGCAAAATCGACCGTCCGTCAACTGAGAGAGTGGAACCGGTCCGGGGTTGTCTAATAACCCAAGCCATTTGGGATGAACCAACCTGACGGGTTTAGCGGCTCCGTTAGCCGACCTAAGGTTCTAAGAAAACCAAAGAGAAAACTAATCTAAACTAACTAATCTAACTAAAACTAAACAAACTAAACTAACTAAAACTAAATAAAACAAACTAAACTAACTAACAATAAATAAAACGAACTAATCTAACTAATCTAATTAAAACCAACTATTAAACAAACTAACTAATATACTATTTCTATATATACAAACTACTAACTGAAATATAACTTATTCACAAAATGTACAATATTCACAAAATACAGATTTAAATAAAACCTGGAAAACTCATTTGCTTTCTGCCCTAAGACAGAGAAAGATATTTTTTGTTGATTTTATGATTTTATGAACAAGAGATAAAACTTAAACAATCTAATATACTAACTACACAGATATCTAACTAAAATACTAACAAATACACTAAACGAATAAACAACAAACTGACCTGGAAACGCTCCAGATTTGTTCTTTGTATGATGACTGTTCAAGCAGATCAGAGGGAGGAAACCCGCACCGAATAATACAGAATCTTCTCGTAAACAATACACTACAATGCTCTTTGAGTTGGTTTACAAGACAAACAAGACATAAAAATCATAACAATTATATAATTTATAAATCTCCACAATTAGGTAAACCTGTTATGCAAAGACTTATACAGAATAATCCAACTGATGAAGAAGAGAAATCTGTCATTCATAAACTGAATCAAGTAATTGCTATGTTTTTAAATTATGGAAGAAATCAGACATGGATCATATTAATTAATTCATATCATTTGCAAAAGACTAAGATAGCTAAACTAGTCATTAATCAGATGCAAACTGATAACATAAACATGAAACAAAAGATTGATATTATGAAAAGCTAAAGCTGTAGCAGAACATCAACTTTTGTCTCAGTTTGTATTAAAATTCCATATCCTTGATCTCCCATGAATGAGGATGATTATTACAAAAAATCAATAAGTATTTATAAGTTTTTCCACAGGGTAAAACCTCCTTGTGGAAGTTATCAAGTTGTTTACATAATCTGGGAAGATATTCCCAAGTTCAACTAAACTAGGAAACTAAAACAAAAGTAAAACATCCAAATATCCTCTAAACTGTCCATCAAATCCCATGCAATTCGAATTCACCTGCAAAGGACCAAAAATGAACAAATTAGAAGGATATTTTATTAATAGATGATAGAAAATTTAATTCTATAGACTAGCTACAGAATCATCTGATTCTGTAGTTAGTCTAAATAAGGTAGAGAATCAGCGTTGAAATTAATTGAAAATCTTTTAAAAGATTTCAATTTAATTGACATCAATAATCATTTGAAAACGAACCATTTAATTTTAATTTGCTATGCAATTCGAAATTGAACAGGATCCAAATCAATCGAATGATCACAAAGATAGTCGTAGTCCGTTTCTTATTTTTGTTACCACAAGATCAGGTCAACAGAACCATAATTGAACAGTTGAGAACTCGTTTGACATCTAATGCAATCAATACAAAAACAAATCTTATGCATTTGTTATGTCATTTTACCAATAGGAGATATGATCGAATCGAATAGGAACGCTTACAATTTGTTATGGCTGTGACGATATAGCAAACGAAATCGTAGCAAGGTGTAACAGAGTGCGTACAAGATATCCGATCATTCATTTTTGCAAACTGGGGTAAGCAAGATTGATTACATTCAAACGAATCGTAACCAGATTTGGTAAAAATAACACAGTCAATCAATTCGTTTCATAACTAATCAAATCCAACAGTTGTAAAATCGTTTTGATATCAACTGAAACGATTATAATAAAAAACAAATGGAAAGCAACTATTACGCTGCCTTGTCAACAGAAAATATGAATTCGCAAGATCATTCTAATCATTATGACTGTGTTGATACGGAAAATGGTTCATGCCACGAATAGATCAATTCAAACCAGTGTGAAAATTAATTCAAATAAAACCATAACAGACTCGAATGATTGGCAATAGAATTCATAATTTGTTATGGCAAAAAGGGCAAACGACTTTGATCAAAACGAAATCGTTTCGATCAAATGAATCAATTGGTTGGGGTTTATCATAGCTGTCACGAATCGAATCCATTCCATGATTCGGGCACACCTGCACTGACTTAAATGAACATATCATTTTTATAAAAACAGAGTAGTTGGTTTCCCAAATTAAAATCGAACAGAGCAGTGTTTCAACTTTGAAAAGTGTAAGACATAGTATATTGTAACAACCAAAAATAAAATCGTTCACCAACCACAGCATATGGATTATAAAAAAATCAAATCCGAACATGATTGTGTTCTAAACTAAGTATGAAAAACTTCCTTTTCAAATCGAATACAAACCAATCCAGTCGAAGACAAACTATTAATTTCGTTAACTCAATAAAGCAAACCAATCAATCAAATCCAAACGAAGACCAAACAAATCCAATCAAAATCTATCAGTTGCTATACTAGGAATGATCAGATCATATATCGAATCAAACTTTCTTTTTATTCAAAGAAGAGTTATATATATAATTCACACATTATAACAGAGTCATTCAGAGCTATTTAAAAACTGAATTCAAATCATTATATCAACCTAGATTATTTACAAAAACGATGTCAAAACCATACCTGTATAGCGACAAGGTTGCATTGATTATGCCAGTTTGGAATTTACAATGGTCGTGGCTGATTCCACGTTTTTGAACAAGATTGAGCCAGTTGTCTTTTGCTTTTTATCTGTTGCTTGGAGCTTGGCTTTTTGACTGGTTAGCACTGCAATTTGATCTTCCAGTGATTGAATCTTCGAATGGAGTATAGGAACATCAATATAATATCGTTCTAACCATGAATCGCATTGGTCACAAGGTGATTGTGTGTGTTTAGAAAGAGTGGGAAAGGATTTGGCCAAATGACCGAGGGTTTCACAAGGCAATTTAATACCCAGGTAGTCAGGGTCGTTATTTAGGCAGGGGGGAAGGTTTGATACAAAATCATAAGGAGGATTGGGACATAAACCCTGCGAGTAGGGGTAATCACTGGCCAGAAAACGTTCAACATCAGAATCAGAATCCTCACTTGGGATGATAGGGTTGGACTCTGCAGAGGGTTTCGGTTTGTTTCTGGCCATTCTCGAAATGAGCCGGGCATTCCTTTTCCCTTTGGGATTGGCAGTAAGGTTTTCCTTGGTATTTTTTCTCATAGGCTTTTTAATGGCCTCTTCACTCTTAGTTACAGTGTCGGGTAAGTCAACACTAGGGTCCGCCGAGGGTTTAGGCAGTAGGACATGTAAGGGTACAGGCGGTTCGGCCTTGGTTTCAATTACCACAGGTTTATCAACCTGTACAGGGTTCAGATCCTCGAAACCATTCCGAGCAATGAAAGCGTTCCAACTATCCCCATGCAAACTCAAATGATAAACAACAATGAGATTAATAATCCCATGGTGGAACAAGCTGCTGTCAGCCTTCTGCCTCTTAAACTTTTTTGACATTTTATACAGGGAACGATGAAAGTAGAAAGGCATGTTTAGAGGATACCCTATAAAAATCATCAGCAAACACAGGTGGTAGAGGAACACAAGTCTATATCGACCTTCACAGGTCACGAACTGCTTGACTAGCATTAATAATTCGTGCCATCGTGGTTTGAGCATAGATATGGGCATACCTCTGTCACAAGAGGTGACTTTTCGCAATAGAAACAACAATGTCCATGGCGCTTCCTCGACCTTGCAATTCTTAAACCAACGTCGTCCCGAGGCAGGTAACCCTGTGGCAAGACTGATAAAATACTCATCGATCTTTAACTGTATGTCGCCCACCTTGGCACGAAATCCATCGAAGGTTATGGAAAATTGTCGTGCTAAACAAAGGTTAAAACCCTCAAATCATTGTATAAAGGGTAGCCACCCATTTTCCTCCAGGTCACTACGGGCATTGTCAAACATTAATAGAGCTTGGTGGCCATTGGGCTCAATACGCACGACTGGTGCCATGGAGCCGAACACATGGTAAGGGAAGGGTTTGTATTCACCAACACACACAGAAGCAGAGCTGCCCGAGCTAACCGAGATGAACGAGCAAAAGTGATAAGCATAAATATGAGCATGCGAAGGTGGTGGAGTCTGCCATGCAAAATATTCATTATCCAAGTACAACTATCGAATTACATAGTTCTTCACTCCATAATAGTAGTTCAACCATCGAGTCATATGCCCAATTAATGAAATTAAATGTGTATACCAATGCGCGTGAACGTTATGCCATAGTGTTTAAACACCCGACTTATAAATCAAAACCAAAATCAACTATGCGCCAGTGTATCATTTCATATTGTTGGTTGTGGAGCCTGATTATCTTCCTGATTCAGAGGTCCTTGCTTTCAGCCGTGTTTATACCCCATGAAGTATTTACACCCCAGAAGTATTTACACTCTTCCACGCGGGGGAGTGAAGAGGGGGGGTACCCCCTCTGCGGGGTCTGGGGGGTCCATCCCCCCGGCTGGGGGGTCTGGGGGCAAGCGGGCCCCCAGCGGGGGTTCGGGGGCAGCGTCCCCCGATGGGGGTTCAGGGGCGAATCCCCCGAAGCAAAAATTGCCTTATAAAATTATATTGTAATTTCATTGTAAATATGGACCGTTCATTATAAGGTCGCAGATCTAACAGTAGAGATTATGTTAGGGTTTTTGACCTAGAAGGCAACCCTCTTTTATGAGGGAAATGTATTGCGGCTATGTACGAGGGGAGTATTGTATTTTGAGAGAGGAGACTGTGAGAGAAAGAAGAGGAAGTTACAGCGGGTTTTTCTGTAGGTTGTATCCCTTCATTTGCTGGATAATAATAAAGGAAGGACCTGGCAATTTCTATGGTGGACGTAGCCCACACTGGGTGAACCACGTAAATCTGTGTCTCTCTTGTATTGTGTGTCTTCTATGTTTTTGTTTCTGTATTTGTTTTATTTTATTGCTCCGCGGTCCTGTTTTTCTAACAACTGGTATCAGAGCGTAAGGTAACTCGCAGGAAAAGAGGGTTCCTGATTCGAGTGGGAGCAATGTCGGAAGATGGAAAGTTTAGGGTCGAGAAATTTAATGGCCAAAACTACCAGTTATGGAAGATGCAGATGGAAGACTATTTATATCAGAAGGATCTATTCCTACCATTGAGTG
>JASDQU010681786.1:46543-72413 GCA_032191745.1 Picea mariana | reverse complement strand
AGCAATTTCTCTGGTGGACGTAGACCACACTGGGTGAACCACGTAAATTTGTGTCTCTCTTGTATTGTGTGTCTTCTGTGTTTTTTGTTTCTGTATTTGTTTTATTTTATTGCTCCGCGGTCCTGTTTTTCTAACACATATAATCAAAGGTTTAACCAAGGTGCCAAACAATATTCATATAGTCGACAAGCCAAAATATTAACATAAGGATTATATCAAAGGACATATATATATAAAAAATTAATCATAACCCCTATGCATTTTCATAGAATCAATGATCAGGCAAGTCATATAAAGTGCAAATCCAAATGCTAAATTCCTTACAAACTCAATAAAACCAAGTTATACAATCAACCAAAGTATGAGAACTGATTAGAGGATATTGCCAGTTGTATAATGATCCATAGAAGGTAAGTGCAATAAGAATAAGAGATGTTAATAGTTCAGATAATGATCGAAATATGACTTTGAAAGGAGAAGTTTTCACGCTTACAGTCGCGAAAACTTGACGAAGACAAATGTGCAAATGTCGCAAAAAATGAAAATGTCGTCTATTTGAAAATTGCGATGAAAATTTGATGTTTGCTACACATAGGTGTAGGCATCTTATAGGATCATAAAAAAATGAATTGGCTGCCAACAGACTCCCAGTAGATGTAGCGTTACTCACTTCCATAGCGACGACAATCAAGAAAATTGACCTCAAGAGGGAATACCCGAACAAGGATTAGTGTTGAAAGATTAGTGATTAGAGGGTTTTTGGTCCTAAAGCCTTCATCTTCTAGGTCATAAACGTTAGTCTCCTCTAGTGAAAGAATGTCTTCTCTATGAACATAATTAGGCACAATTTCTTGTGGACAACTAACTTCAAAAAAACCTTATTGATCTAAACTTCACCTTAGTAGTGGCAGCGGTGGCTCCAAAGTTACCAACGGAAGGCCCTTGATCCTACATGAACAACGAAGATATTAATATTCCACTTTGTTAAATGATCAACTAACAATCCAAGGTAAATATAAGGAGCAACACAGAGCACACGCTGCAAAGTACTTAAAGGTAAATCAAGCAATCAATAGAATGGAAGGAAGAACAGTTACTCCAACCAACACTAGATAAACTTACCGATGCAAGTGTAACTTGAACACAGAAAATCCCTCCATATATACTATGAAAAGTGTGATCTGACATCTATCATAGGTACCGTGGTATACCCCCGTAGTCACCTATTTGAGTCTCTATAAAAGGAAACTAGGTGTTGGATTACTGAGAGGGGGGTTGAATCAGTAATAGAGAAATTCAATCCTTTTCCACCATAAAATGCAAGTGTTATATCAATGTAGCATTATCATCCAATAGTTGCAGAGTAAATAAACAATGAACAAATGAGAAATCACACACATACATAGTACACCAGTGTTTTACGTGGAAACCCAAAGCGGGTGAAAACCACATAATGATTTTTATTATATGTCTTTAAGAATTACATTCATTGGAAGCACCAAATTTATTTTTCTTCCAGCTGCAACTAGAAGGAGGCTCCAACCCCCTAGTTTCTTAGGCTACAACCTGAGGGAAGATCCAACTCCCCAATTCTTTGTCTACAACCAAAAGGAGGCTACAACCCCCTATGTTCTCCAGCTACAACTGGAAGGTAGCTACAACCACTTGTCCTTTCCCCATCCAACTTCCCTGACATATAAGTAGAACGATGGAACCATTGTCACACTATCACTATGAGATATATTGTTGTAAACCTGTACCAATCAACCTGCACCAAACAACCTATACCAATAACCTGAACCATGCATCAACATTTACCTCACTATGTAATCAACTTGTACCATAAACAAGTGCATCAACCATGCACCAACCTGTACCAAACAACCTGTAATCAACCTGTACCATAAATAAGTTCATCAACCATGCACCAACATGTACCACAATGTGTATCATCAATGGGTGCATCAACCATGCACCAAATATGTACCAATCATGCATCAAATACACATAAACGATGACTCATCAATATGTACCAACATCATCAACTATACACCTCATGTATTTGTCAACTCATCAACTACTTGTCTCAACCATGTACCCAACATGTACCTCAACCAAAAACCCTCATCAATTTCATCATCCAAATCTGATTTGTAATTCTGTAATATACGTAGTGTATATGATCACATACCTGCAAACCTTCCTTAACTTTAACAACAAGAGAATAGAATTTTCATCAAACTTTACTTTAGTCTCACATGACTAATTTTGGATTACTCAAAAACCCTAACTTGCAATAATCATAACTATGTACCTATAATGAATAAATATATGAAAATGGTGCACAATATTCTTCAGCTTCGTTTATGCAATTCCTCCAGATTTCACTACTTGGAAGTTCTCAGAAAAGGAGTTATAGAAAAAATGGCATATCTTGTTGAGATATGGTTTATTCTAGAGAGCAAACTTGTAAAGAATTCCCCACAAGGAATATTTTTTGGTACTATAACCAATACATTTTGTCTTGCTGAATTTGGATCTGTTATGAAGAAGTTATGATGTTTTTACCTGAAACACTTGTTTTAGACTAGTTTCAGGAGTAGCCCCAAACCTTATTTTCCACGGCATGTAAATCCAAAAATACAACAACCCACAAGATGAAATTTGTATCACATCTAATTGGATATGATATGTTTCCTCATTGGCCTCCCAATTTCACATTCTGAATAATTCTAGAAAAAATGTTATTTCGAAAATGGTGAGATGACATGTAAATAACATACCTTAGAAAGCATCATCAAAAGAATTTATCCTCCCTTGAATTACGACCTTCTTTACTTCACCTTCCCTCTGAAATTCATCTTAGGTATCCTTTGGTTACCTCAGTCACCTATAGATATTAAATATTCTCAAGTGTTATTAAAATTAGAGAGCCTTGCCTCTTATTTATACTTTCATGTAGCTTCTTCAAGGGGTTACCTTTTAACCATCTTAACCCACTTTCCTTATTTTAGGGTTAACCCACTTCTAACCACTTGTCTACTTAGTAATTTATCGATTGGATTTATTATTTCAAAAAATTATTTTGTATCAACTTTGATTTATGGTACACTCATAACTTCACTTTATTATTTAAATCCTTTCTTCTTTGCAAACACTTTGACTACTTTGACTTTCTGGGGCTTCTAGATGACTCATGAGGGTTCTTCAACTTCACATGGCCATAAATATCTAACCGTGAGGAGTTATGTGACATTCCAAATACCACTGGAAATGGCATGACATGTAATATCCATATAGAATAGTCTTTCATGCAAATATATCAAAACTTGTACCATTTTAAGTCAAACAAACTTGGGTTCATTACCCAAACCTAGGTTCTCCAACTTCACATGGCCATAACTCTCTAACCGTGATGAGTTATGTGAAATTCCCACCATAAATGGAATGACATGTACTATACATATAGAATATTATTACCTTCAAATATATTAAAACTCATACTGTTATACATCAAACAAACTTGATTCCATTACCCAAACCTCCATGCTACCAGAATTCGCTACGAGACTTTCTCCAAGGGTTGACATCAATCACTAATGGTTGACATCAATATACAATATCACTCTCCAATGGTTGGCATCAATGACAAAAAGAAATCCATACCAAATTTCCATCAACCTAATCCAACTATTTGACAATATCCCCCTTTCGCATTGATGGCAACACCAACATTTATGGCAACACTTAGTCATGATAACATTCATGCATATACTCCTCATCAATGTTTCTATCTCTCCCTCTTTGACATCAATGGGAAATTGTATCTCCATTTGGGGATGAACCCCTTGACTGAACTCTCCTTGGGGATACTCCCCCTATCTACATGCCCTTATGCTCTATCTCCAATATTTTCTATCCCGCATCTGATAAATATCTTCCCCTTTGTCATCAATGGAAATGGTATCTTTCCATCTAGGGCTGCTCCCCCTAACTGAAATTTCCTTAGGGATACTCCCCCTGAATGAACTCTTACTGAAACTGATCTCCCAACCTGAACTATCCTCTTTATGGTGCTTCCTCATGTAAATTTAAGAAATATAATATAATCATTCAAAAGCATTCATTTTGGATTATAAATTACTCTGAGACTCTGGTGAAGATACTCAAAGACTTCCCATGGAAGTGGTTTTGTAAAGATGTCTACCACTCATTCTTTTGTGCCCACATATTCAACTCTAATTTTCTTCTCTGCAACCTCTTCCCATAGAAAGTGATACTTGATTGGAATGTTCTTCATTTTGGAGTGCATCACCAGGTTCTTTGATATACTGATAGCGCTTGTATTATCACAATATATTGGAATGGGATCATCCTACTCAACACGTATATCTGTCATAGTTTATTTCATCCATAGAACATGTGTACAACATGTTGTTGCTGCAATATACTCTACCTCGGTTGTAGATAAGGATATTGATGGTTGTTTCTTGCTTAACCATGATACTAAACACTCACCCAAGTAGAACGATGCTCCACTGGTGCTTCATCGGTCATCAATGCAACCTACCCGATATACATCTGTGTAGGAAATAAGTGATATATCCTTTCGTTTTGGATACCATAATCCAAACTCTTATGTTCCTTTGAGATATCTGAAAATCCTTTTCAATGGTAATACATGTGATTCCTTTGGTGCTTCTTGAAATTGTTCCACTTGTCCAACTGCCTCCATTACATTTGGTCTGGATGTTGTCACATATAGTAAGCTACCGTTCATTCACMTGTATTTCCTCTTCTCTATAAACTTTGAATGATCATCTTTTCTCAATGTGCAACGGTTTGCATTGGAGTGGTAACTAGTTTTCAATATTCCATTGTGATCCTCTTTAGCATTTATCTGATATAMTTAGTTTGAGAAATAAAAATTCCTTGGTTTCTTTGACATATCTTGATGTAGAGGTTGTTGTCTGTGMTTCCTTTCCATAGTTTGTACGGAGTTTTKTCATTGTTTTTTTTGAGCATTACTCTATTTTGAATGTGAACTGTTGTATGCACTGCATGTGTCCAAAAAATATCTATCAATTTGGAATCCATTAGCATTGTTTGAACCATTTCTCGTATAATTATCATYCATTATAATAATGTTACTTTGTCTCTAAACCACTCTCTGAACCAATATATGAATCCATGCTCTCGTCCACTGTCATATATCTTTCCAAAACTTCTAAGTATTCTTACGAATCCATCTGTTTCCATACTATCCAAGACTCTACTTGCACAAATGTCCATAATGTTGACCCATTTATCACTATATTATCATGAAGTCTTGATTAATCTATCAAATTGTATTTCTTCTAACTGACTATTCTGGATCTATCTTCTAAAACTCTGCAAGCTACTCAAAGGATGGTTCTTTGGTCTGTCACAACTATCGCATATACTCCTCCTGTCTAATATTCATACTACCTGGGAGTCTCTAAGACGGATGGCTCAGAAAAATTCCTACTCTGATGTGTATTCATCATCATCTTCATTAGTAGATTCATCATCATCTTCATTGGTAGATTCATCATCTATCTGAGCTCTGACTTCTTTCTTTCTATCTGTGGATTCGTCTTTCACTACAATGCTTGAAAGTACAATCTCTTGAACAGGTTCCTTATTTACATGTCCTTCTTTTCTTTAAGTTATTTTCCAAACCTTGATGTATCTGACATCTTTCTTTTTCTCTGTAGAATTTTCTTCATCTAGTTTTATTGCCAATCTTTCGATCTCTGGGACCTGTTCTTTGTTCACTTGTTCTTCGTGTTTTCTTATCCACACTTTATTACATATGATATCGGTGTTCTCTTTCATGGAAGTATTAATTATTCTTCTACAATCACTAGCTATGTGTCCATAGTTGTGACATTTGTAACATTCAATGTTACGTGGGGCCACATAGGCATTTATTGCTTGAAAATTTCTTTTATAATCCCTGCAATATGCAACCTTATGTCCAAACTTAGTACAATAAAAACAATGACCATAAATTAAATTTGCATACCTGGGAGTGAATGATATTCTTTGTGGTGTAGTCCTTCTGAATTTTTTCCTTGACTGATCATGATCATGATTGAATATTCTTTGTGACTTGAACATGGATGGTCTTCTTGAAGATGTTTCTTCAATAATTTTCTTAGATTTTGGTTGACCATGATTCCTTCCTTTGAGTACCTCTGCATAACTCTTTCTATTTTCTTCATTCTTCTTTTCTAGCAACCTAGAGTTCTTCTCTTCATTCTCTATAACTAATGTGGATGTTTCTGTCTCTTCAACGTTCTTGTTGATCTTGACAATTTTACTTCTCAATGTGAAAACTTCTTCTTAAATCTTTTCAACCTCTTCTTATTTCTTCATTATTTGAGACTTCATGACTTCTTTTGTTCTTTTTTCTTCTTCTAGCTAAATTTTTAATGTGATTATTTCTTCTTCAAGTCCTTTCTCTTCTTGACCAAACTCTACCTTAAGCTGGTTTAGATCGTTAGTTCTTTCCTTAACATGATCTATCAATATCTTCTCTCTCATTTCTGCTTCTCACTTCTATGCGTCTATGTTGTATTCCAAATACTTCTTTTGATATTCAATATTTTCTTCGATCTTTCTGGCTTCTTCTAGCTGTGTTCTTAAGTTCTCGATGACCTATTGGGATTCTTCAAAAATGCGAACACTTTCATTTTGTTTCATCAATTGTTTCTTGAGTGAATTGCTTTCTTCTCTTAGTTCATCTAAAGGACTAATCAATTCTACTTCATAATTGTCTTCCTTTTAAATTAGTTTTTATGTCTCATTTCCTTCATGGCATTCTATTTCAAGATGTCCACATTTTTCCCAATTAGAGAAAAAAAAAATACCTCTGGTGATTATGTACTCTTCATCTTCTGAATCTGTTTGACATGGTGAACATAATTATTCCTGATCTATATTTTCATCTTCTTTGGAATTTTCTAAATCTGCAATGGGTAGAGAATATATGTCATGTAACTTATCCCAAAGTTCTCTGGATGATGAACATTTACCAACCTTTTCTCTTACCAGGTTAGGTAATCATTTCTAGATGAAATCCATTATTATTTTGTTATTCTTCTTCAATTCCTTCTTGGCTATAGTCTTTTCCATTTTTGAACTATCATATCGTGTAACAACTGATAGCCAAATATAATTTCCTTGTTCCTATAAAAATATTTTCGTCCTTCTGCTCCACATCTCATATTTAAAACCATTCTGACCCTTAAAAATTGGTACTCCATTCTCAGAATAATCCATGATCTCCTTCCACTGGTTAAATTGTTTCCTAAAGGAACCGACTCTGATACCAATTGTCGGATTACTGAGAGGGGGAGTGAATCAGTAATAGAGAAATTTAATCCTTTTTCACCATAAAATTCAAGTGTTATATCAATGTAGAATTATCATCCAATATTTTCAGAGTAAAGAAACAATGAAAAAATGAGAAATAACACACATACACAATACACCAGTGTTTTATGTGGAAACCCAAAGTGGGAGAAAACGACATAATGTTTTTTCTGATATGAATTTAAGAATTATATTCATTGGAAGCATCAACTTCCTTTGTTTTCCATATGCAACTAGAAGGAGGCTCCAACCCCCTAGTTTCTCAGGCTACAACCAGAAGGAGGCTACAACCCCCTATGTTCTCTGGCTACAACTGGAAGGTGGCTACAACCACTTGTCCTTTCTCTGTCCAACCGCCCTGGCATATAAGTAGAATGATGGGACCATTTTCACACTATCACTGTGAGATATATTGTTGTAAACTTGTACCAATCAACCTGCACCAAACAATCTCTACCAATAACCTGAACCATGCATTAACCATGCATCAACCTGTACCTCAACTTGTAATCAACCTATACCATAAAAAAGTGCATCAACCATGCACCATCCTGTACCACAACCTATACCATCAACGAGTGCATCAAACATGCACCAAATATGTACCAATCATGCATAAATCACACATAAAATATGACTCATCAAGATGTACCAACATCATCAACTATACACCTCATGTATGTGTCAACTCATCAACTACTTGTCTCAACCATGTACCCAAAATGTACCTCAACCAAAATCTCTCATCAATTTCATCATCCAAATCTAATATAACTTTGTAATAGACCTATTGTATATGATCACATACCTGCAAACCTTCCTTAACTTTAACAACAAGAGACTAGAATTTTCATCAAACTTTACTTTAGTCTCACATGACTAATTTTGGATTAGTCAAAAACCTTAACTTGCAATAATCATAACTATGTACCTATAATGAATACAGATCTAAAAATGGTACACAATGTTCTTTCATTTATTTTATGCAATTCCTCCATATTTTACTATTTGGAACCTATCAGAAAAGAAGTTATAGCAAAAATGGCATACCTTGTTGAATTTCGGCTTATTCTAGAGAGCAAACTTGTAGAGCCTTCCCCGAACGTAATATTTGTTGTATGGATCTGAAAATTGTACACAGAATACTACTGACTGTACTCTAACCAATACATTTGGTCTTACTAAATTTGGATTTGTTATGAAGACGTTATGACATTTTTACTCGAAACACATGTTTTAGACTAGTTTCAAGATTAGCCCCAAACCCTATTTTCCACAGTGTGTAACTCCAAAAACAAAACGACCCACAAGGTTAAATTTGTATCACATCTACTTGGATATGTTTCCTCAATGAAATCCCAATTTCATGGTCTGAATCATTCTAGAAAAAAAAATATTGTGAAAATTGTGAGAAGACCTGTAAATAACATACCTTAGAAAGCATCATCAAAAGAATTTATCCTCCCTTGAATTTTGTCCTTCTTTACTTCACCTTCCCCCTTAAAGTGAACTTAGATATCCTTTGGTTACCTCAGTCACCTATAGATATTCAATATTCTCAAGTTTTATTAAAATGAGAGAGCCTTTCCTCTTATCTATACTTTCATGTAGCTTCCTCAAGGTGTTATCTTTTAACCATCTTATCCCACTTTCCTTATTTTAGGGTTAACCCACTTCTAACCGCTTGTCTACTTAGTAATTTCTCCATTGACTTTATTATTTAAATAATTTATTTTGTATCCAATTTTATTTATAGTACACTCATCACTTCACTTTATTATTTAAATAATTTCTTCTTGGCAAACACTTTGACTACTTTGACTTTTTGCGGCTTCTAGATGACTCATGAGGGTTCTCCAACATCGCATGGCCATAACTCTCTAACCATGAGGAGTTATGTGACATTCCACATACCAATGGAAATGGCATGACATGTACTATACATATATAATAGTCTTTCCTACAAATATACCAAAATGCATACCATTATCCATCAAACAAACTTGGGTCCATTACCCAAACCTGGGTTCTCCAACTTCACATGGCCACAACTCTCTAACCGTGAGGAGTTATGTGATGTTCCACATACCACCAGAAATTGAATGACATGTATTATCCATACAGAATAGTCTTACCTTCAAATATATTAAAACTCATACCGTTGTACATGAAATAAACTTGGGTCCATTACCCAAACCTTTGTGCTACCAAAATTCACTACTAGACTTTCTCCAAGGGTTGACATCAATCACAAAGGGTTGACATCAATATAAAACATCACTCTTCAATCGTTGAAATCAATGAAAACCAACAATCGATACCAAATTTCCATCAACCAAAGCCAATTGTCTGACACTAGGTTGACATCTCGTATTCGGGATGATCATTTGAGAAGGATAGCTATGTTTGAAGCCTTTCAAGGGTACCAAAGTCAAATGATACAGAAGAAAATTGAGGATACTGAATGGATTCGAGGTCCATGAAGCTTCGTAGTCAAATGAGGTTATCAAAATCCCAAGAATTACCCTCAAATATGATCCACACTATGCTTGGTCTGATTTTGGAGGGGTTATCTCCTCTACCTTTCCTCACCCGACCTCGTGTTTAGCCCCTGTGTTAGAGGGGGGTGCCTACTAAATTTTCTGACACTGTACCTATACACTCTCTATCTCATAATATTAATTTTATTTAAGTGTCCTTGAATAGTTTCATCTCCACACCTAACTCAAGGCCCTAAAGCCTAGTTTAATTGGTGTACCCCATAAGCACAAAATTATAATTTATTTTAGCATTAAGCATTGCTTTTAATTTCTTGATTACTCAGGGGTATGGTAGTGAAACTCATGGTTTTATTTGAGAGATGAAAGGGAATATTTAAATTAGATTTTATAACATTGTTCTTTAAAAGTAAATGAAAGAAAACTACGTCCTACAAGTGAATATTTGGCTCTTTTAACTTTCAAGGTGCAAACTTTTCAAAATGAAAACCAAGTTCCTACTATGTAATCTATCCTAGGATTTTTTTTCGTTCCAAATGCAATGAAACTACTTAAAGTGTACAGGAATAATATAAGAAGGAACTTTGGGTTGAAATCTCTTTTCTTTTATAAAATACAACCTAAGCTACTACAACCAAACAAACATGCAAATGCAGTTAAGAAACTACAAATATTTTTTTTTAACTTTTTATATGCTTATGAAATGAAAATAACAAACAATTATATTTTGTTCTTTTCAAAGCATAACAAGATAGAAGGATGAAAAAATACACCTCCAACCTTGACAAAAGACAAAAAGAGACAAAGAAAACTAAACAAAAGATATTTATTTACAATTTCATAGACAATATGAGACTTAAAACTTTATCAACAACAATTAACAGAGGTCTCTGGTACTCAAGAGGATCTGAGAGACCAAAAGTTACCTAGAAGCAAATGAAAGGTTTTTGAAAAACTATTCAAAAGAACAGGTACGTATGATGTACATAGAAAAACTGTGGATGTACATGTTTTTGGATAACTCAGGGCGCATATGGACACATGTTGGGCATAGAACATGGCGCGTATACTGCTAAACCAAATAAAAAAAGAGATAAACTGCAGAGTGATTATCCATATCAGGAAGACTAGAAACATATGTAAAGTGACCAGAGACTCTTACAGACTCAGAAAGCACATAAAATAATAGGAAATCAAACCAAAATAATATCCTAACAATACCCTAGAGAGACTCCCCAGTGGAGTCGCCAAATCTGCTATGCGGAAAAATCCACCTAATCTAGGTCTAGCGACTAGGAAGAGCCTTGACACCTTAAAAGATAGAATGCTTATATTTTACCAAAATCCAATAAGACCTAATAATAATTAAGGGAATGGAGAGAAGATTGAAATGTGTACCATAATTCCTTTCGTCTGTCATAGATCCCTTCTTGTTGTTGTATGTTCCAAAATTTTGGGCCTCCTCCCAAAGTTGGCCGGAAACAAATTCACAGAACAAACTATGACAATATATGCATAACTACCAATATCATATAAATGGTTAGTTATTTATGAAAAAAATTCATAAATATAAACATAAAAAAATAAAGATTTGGGATAAGAAGTTTCTCTTTTATTGATAACAAGATTGGAAGTTACAACTTGAATCTTGTCAGCGTCGCTCCACGAACCTCGCCTGGGTTCCTCTACTTTTACTCCAAGTGCACTATTCCCAATATGCTATCCTCACAACCAACATGCCAATATAGGGTAAAATGATGGATTGTATAAGGGAGGATGGATAGAAGGGAATGTTGAGGATGAAACTTAGAGCAGGATGCAAAAGGCTTGGAATGCAAGGAAGAAAATCTGGCAGAGTTCTCTTGCCTCTTCTTTCACATATCCAAATGGACCCCCTAGGGCCCCTTTATATGGATAAAATATGGTTAATTAGTTTTAAAAATGGATACATGAGTTAATATGGTTGTTCAACCTGACAACTTGTAAACTTCGCCCAAAATCATGAATTTTTTTTTTTTTTGCAAATTTTTAGAGTATACGTGGGTTGTCAAGCATGTAGCTAGCATATGTATGCACACTGCATATCTAGCAGGGTGCGTACACCATGCAAAAATTTTTTTTAAGAGAAACCTCATGAAAATTGGTTGGTGGATGTGTAAGTAAGAATGCCAAAGTAAAAAATGCATGATAGTGGCATTTTGAGCTATAACATAGAGTGAAAAACTATAAGACACCTTATGAATTATGGAAAGGTAGACCAGATCTAGTCAAATAATTCAAATTATTTTGGAGTAAGTGATATATAAAGAGAAATGAATATAATTTAGGAAATTTTTATTCCAAAACAGATGAAGGTATCTTTCTTGGCAACGAGACATGGGTGCCCAGACCAAAAGACAAGAATGTGATTGGTGCCAAATGGATCTTTAGAAACAAATTGGATGAAGATGGATGATTAGTAAGAAATAAAGAAAGAATGTTTTGTAAAGGGTATGCTGAAGTTGAGGGTATTGACTTTGAAGAAACATTTTCTCCAACTGTAAGATTAGCGACAATCATTTTTTTTTGGCATTTTCATGTTTAAATAACTTCAAATTCTATCAAATGGATGTCCATTCATACCTTCTAAATGCAAATATAGAAGAAGAAGTATATATTGAACAACTATAATGATTTGAATTTTTAGACAAAGAAGATTATGTATGCAGACTGAGAAAGCACTCCAGGGACTAAAGCAATCTCCTAGAGCTTGGTATTCAAGACTTGAAAAATACCTACAAAAACAAGGTTTCGAAAGAGGAGCTCTAGAAAATAATAGTTACATCAAAATAGACAATGAAAATTTGTTAAGAATTGTGGTTTATGTGAATGATATCATTTTTGGAAGTAATGTTGATAGAATGAGCCAAAATTTTGTAGAAGAAACGCAAAATGAATTTGAGATGTCCATTCTTGGAGAACTGCCATTCTTTCTAGGTCTACATATTTCTCAATACAAAAAAGGCATATTAATTTATCATACCAAATATATCAAGGAAATTTTGAAGAAATTCAGAATGGAAGATTGTGCACCTGTCAGTACACCTATGATCACAGGATGTAATTTGAGCAAAGATGATGGATCTACAGAAGAAAATCAATCGGTATACAGGTCAATGATTGCATCCTACTATATGTGAAAGCATCAAGTCTATACATCACACAACTAGTAGGATTGGTTACAAGATTTCAATTTACACCAAAGGAGACACATGTGAAAGAAGTAAAAAGAATATTCAGATATCTGAAGGGAACATTGGACTTTGGCTTGTGGTATTCAAGAAGTAAGGACTTCACTCTAACAACATATAAATATGCGGATTGGGTAGGAATTATTGATGACAAGAAAATTGTCAGTGGAGGAGCATTATTTATAGACAAATGTTTAGTATCATGGTTGAGAAAGAAGAAAACTTCAATCTCTCTATCCACAACAGAGGCTGAATATATTGCAACAACAACATGTTACACAAAATATATTTGGATGAAGTAGGCACCGAAGGATATCAAGGTAGAATATGATCAACCAATATCAATTATCCACAATAAAAAAAATTTAATAAACATTTCAAAGAATATTCACTCAAATATGAAGCATATTCCAATCAAGTACCACTTACTAAGAGAACAAGTAGTCAATAAAAGTGTCAACCTGGAATACATTACCACCAAAGAACATGTTGCATATATTTTTATCAAACCCCTTCCTAGAGACACATTTGAATATCTTAGACAAAATATTGGAGTGATATCCCTCTCATATCGTCAATAAAGGGAAGCATAAGCTCAAGGAGAGAAACCCTTTTCCATTGATGTCAAAGGGGGAGAAGTTGTGGAGAAAGGAAGAATTATTCACAAGGAAAGTTATAGACAAGGGCAATATCATAATTGACTAAGAGTTTGCATCAATGACAAAGGGATATATTATTTTCATTGATGTCAAAGACAAGGGGAGACTACAGATGTCCAAGATAAAGATTGCAAGATGGAGATTGTTGAAAATATTGTTTCTGGATTTTTTATACTTAGTTTGAATACCCTATCTTTGAAGTAATTTTTAGTCTAAATACCTAGCTCAAATGGGAGTATAGATTATATGGTTGGAAACATTATTCTGATACCTTTCCAATAGTATATGGGGATTCCTCTAACTCCTTAGGAATGAGGAGATATGATTTTTTCTGTTAGACAACCCAGTGGGAAAGTTCAGATCAACCCAACCAGTGTTTACAGGTTAGCCCAAAAAAGTGATCACATAAACACTATAAATACATGATAGATGTGCGCATTTGAAGAGAATACAAGCAAGAAGATCAGTTCTAATGTGCACAAAAGAGATCTGATGTATGCAAGAGAAGTTAGAGAGTATTCTTGGGGTCTAATGGTGTGCAAGAGGAGTTTCTTGGAGTTCTGAGGGTGTGCTATGAAGGACTAAGGTCTATGATGTTGCAATTGTGTTGTTTTGAGGTTTTGATACTACAATATGGGATTATATTCTGGGAATGATGCTACAAGGTTTGCTATGGAATGAAGGCTAAATATGACTAAGGTTTGAATCTATGTCTATGTTGGCATGTTTACAAGAAAGTGTGATTTTCATTGATGGCAAGATCAGAGTATGCAGCGATGGAAAAACATGGACAACGTAAGCCTCATAATAGATAGTGCAGAGGTGCACGAAGAGTGCAAGAGTGTGCTTGTTTATTTGATGGAAAATAGGCAGGCAAGGAATATCAACAGACAGGCAGGCAAGGAAGAAGAACAACAATGATCGAATGGCAAGATCAACAGTGTAAGATCAAAAGGAGGAAAATAGTCAAAGAATGACAAAGTTTTTTTTCGCATTTTCGCAGATCGAGAAATCCAAAGGAAAGAGGTTCAAACTCGCGATATACGAGATCACAAAAAAATATCTGGACCGTCAGATCACCAAGGATTGTGGACGGTTGATCAGGCATAAAGAAGTCTCATGAAGTGGCGAAATCGCGATAAGATCTGGGTCGTCAGATCTAGAGTAATTACGAAGGACCAACAGTCGTTAGATATGGTGAAGCTGAAAGGTGGATAAGACCAAGAGTCATCCAACTCTCCAAAACTATGAAGGAATCATGACCATCCATCGAGGACAGTCGTGGACCGTTGAATCCAGAGGAAACATGGTTAAAGATCATCGTGTTGATGACTGGAAAGTCAAAGGAGCGAAGTGCTTGTTTGATTGGTGAGTGGTCATATCTCGTGGTCACATTGTCAAGACCTAGAGAAGCCAAGCCTTATTTCGGAGTTCGTGACATAAAGAGTCGAGAGGACTCATCACAGAATGCTCGAGATGCGAAAGTGTGAAATGTGCTTTCGAATAAGGCTATGGTCATAGCCAGTGGTTACATCTACGGAAGATAGAAGAAGGAGCTAGTGGTGCTAAGCTCCATCTCGGAGTCTCGGCGATCGTGACTTGGAGTGTCGAGATCCTTTATCACAGGAATGCCGAGATGCGAGATCATGAAATTAAAACTCTGTTTAGTGTTCGGTCACAGCCAGTGGGCATATGAATTAAACGCAAGACCCTACGAACTCCATCCAATGGTGCGGGTGAATTTAAGTATGATCGAAGGGATATTGTTTCTCTTCACAATTAATCGATCAGTGGTGATTCAGTTGCTGAAGTGGTCTTTGGAGGTTCAAAGTGTAATTGCTAGAAACCACTGATGGTTTCTGCCAGAGGACTCGAAAAGACTTTTGTGTGATTGCTAGAGGAGCTAAAGAATCTCAAGGAATCTACTAGAGGAATGAAGACTATTCGTGGAAGAAATTGACAAATGGATGAGCGTTGAATTCTATAACTACAACAGAGAGGATGAGCTCAATTGTGACAGAGAAGACAAAGAGTCTCAACTATTGGAGAGGCTAAGGAATCTCAACATAACACTCAGTGATGATGGACACATGGGTTTAACAACCAGAGAAGCTGAGGAGTTGCAATGATGAACAGGCAGAGCACTCGACATGAAGAGCATGCAGAAGCATTGTGCACGGGCATGCAGAAGGTGCAAAGAGACTATAAGAATGTAGAATAGGGAAGAGATGGGGTGGTTGTTGAGAGTGATTCATGTGTGTATAAGGAGTTAGAGTGCAGCAGCTGAAATGCACAGAAGATGAAAGGTGCATTAAATGGACATGGCGCACAGAGCAAAAAAGGAAGAAGAACAGAAAGTGAAAGGAATGTGAGTAGGAAGAGAGTGAGGCAGACAGATAATTGAAATGTAGCATAATAGTGATGAGATTGGTAAGCCATTGTTGAACATTAAATCATTCTAATAAGATTCACTAACAAAGATTCATAAACCAGGGTGGTAGGGAGGTTATAGGGAGGACTGTTATCCTCAGAGGTTCAAGTCGGTGCTTGAACACAGGGAGTTGTAGCTTCCATCTGGTTGCAGCCAGAGAAACCAGGGTGGTAGGGTGGTGAAAAAGATAACTATTGTTCTCTGTTATACAAGTTGGTGCTGGTATGACTAGAAGTTGGCGCTTCCATCCANTAGGGAGGACTGTTATCCTCAGAGGTTCAAGTGGGTGCTTGAACACAGGGAGTTGTAGCTTCCATCTGGTTGCAGCCAGAGAAACCAGGGTGGTAGGGTGGTGAAAAAGATAACTATTGTTCTCTGTTATACAAGTTGGTGCTGGTATGACTAGAAGTTGGCGCTTCCATCCAGTTGGTGCTGGAACACTTGGGGAGTTGGTGCTTCCTTCTAGTTGATGCTAGAGAAACCGGGGAGTTGGTGCTTCCTTCTAGTTGATGCTAGAGAAACTGAGGAGTTGGTGCTTCCTTCTAGTTGGTGCTAGAGAAACCAGGGAGTTGGTGCTTCCTTCTAGTTGGTGCTAGAGAAAACAGAGATTTGGTGCTCTCAGCAAGTAGCAGCTTGCAAAATAGAGGTTGCAGCCTCATTATGAGTTGGTGCTCATATGTATGATAATGTAAAGAATGTAAAGACTACTTATCATATAAAGAAGAAGAGTTTTTTACCCCTTATGGGTTTCCTCAGGAAATATCTATCTCTGTGTATCTCATATGTGTGACTGATGCTGAATGTGCTATTGCTTAGTTCCCTGCATTATTGTGATTGTCATTGAGTGCTTTGTAAAGAGTTTTAAAATAAGCATAATTGTTTAAGCACGAGAAAAACTGATTCACCCCCCCTCTCAGTTGTCCAACAAGTGGTATCAGAGTAGGCCCCTTTTATCTAAGCGTATATCTAAAAGCTTAAACATGTCAATCCATGAAGGAAATTCAACCAATAAGGCCCCTCTGTTCAATGGAACAAACTTTTCCTTCTGGAAAGTTAGAATGAGAACCTACATAATGGCTTTAGGTGCAAATGTTTGGGATGTGGTAGATACGGGTTATGTAAAGCCAGCTGTACCAGCTAACAATGATGACAAGATATAATTTAGCTTCAATGCTAAGGCTATGAATGTTATCTTGAGTGGGCTTGCAGAAGCAGAATTCGTAAAAGTTATGCACCTAGGAACTGCCAAAGAAATGTGGGACAAACTCATTAGCAGTTATGCAGTTAATGAAAAGGTAAAGGACACCAAGCTTCAAACCGACAGAATACAGTTTGAAAAGTTGAAGATGAAGGAAGATGAAACTGTTGGAAAATACTTTCTGAGAGTAGAAGAAATGGTAAATGCAATGAAAGCACTTGGTGAAAAAATTGAGGAACCCTATTTAGTTCAGAAAATCTTGAGATCTCTCCTAGATAGGTTCAACCCGAAGGTCTCTGCTATAGAAGAACTTAATGATCTAAAAACCTCAGAGTTTGATCAACTTCTAGGAAGATTGACTGCATATGAAATGAGAATAGTTAAATATAAACCCACCTCCAGAGAAGCATCATTTAAAGCAGACAAGAATGAGGATTCTGAACCCGATGAAATTGAAGCAAAATTTGTGAAGAGACTGAAGAAGGGATCAGAAAAATACAAAGGTAAACTACCTTTCAAATGTTTCAATTGTGGTAGGATAGGTCATTTTTCAAATAAATGTCCCCACAAAGGAAAGGATCAGACATGTGATGATGAGGAGAAGTACAAACACAGAAATTTATTTAAAGAGAATAACTTTAAGAATAAAATTCTTTGTGTAAACAATGATAATGATCCTTCAGATGATGAAGACAATGACTCCTCTATTGAAGATAAACTAAATGACTTCATGCTTATGGCCAAATAGGATTATAATAATAAAAGCACAGGAAGTGATGTTAATGAAGAAGAACCTGTGGTTGACATGGAAGGAGAACTGATCAGTGCACTGGAAGAGATTGACAGACTAAGATTTAAGAATAGAAAGCAAAGACAATTGTTGATATAGTTTGAGAAAGACAATAAAGAACCTGATGAATACCTTGTCCTACTAAAAGTAGAATTAGAAGAGGCAAAGAAATATAAGACATTCTGAAACAACAGTTATCAGAAAAGAAGGCAAGATGCTAAGCATTAGAACAAGAAGTGGTGAAAACTAGGAAAGAGATGGAGAAGTTTCAAGCCTTGTATAATCAGAATCTGTCAAGTATCAAAGCCTCAGAAGGATTAGCCACCATTCTGAATCAACAAAGGAATCAAAAGATGAAAACTGGATTGGGTTATGAAGAGGGATCAAGTAGTGATAAGCCAAGAAACAAAGAACCCATCAAGTTTGTCAAATGTACAACCAAAGACAACAACAAACCTGCAGGAACAAAGGAAGACAATCAGTTGCTTAGGATGAGTAAAGAAAAAGGTGCCAGGACTGAATCTGTAGAACAAAGAAATAATGTGCTCTCCCTGTTGAAAGACGTCATCAACATGGAAGAAATCAATTTGCTCAAATAAGACAACCATTTTCCAGGTACAAAGAATTTTTCTTTGGCTATTGTTTCTACTATTCTAACTTTGGTCACAAAGCTGTAAATTGTTCCTTAAGGCTTAGACATGAGAAATTAAGATTTCAAAGGAATAAATACTTTCCACAACAAAGAATGATGCAGCCAAGTAAGAAACCTTCACAGATTGCAAATTGCCAAATTAAGTCTAGGGACATGCAACTAAGGAGGTCAAGAAATAATCAATAGTCAATGAGTAGACAATGCTGCAAAAATAATTTTGACCTATTGAACAATGAGATTGAATGCTACATCTATCATAACTATGGACATAAATCTGTTAACTATCGATTAAAGAACTATGAACAGATTTGAATTCCCCTACTGAAAATGTCAAGTTTTGGAAGAAGAAAGAAAGTGACAAGTGTGGATTAGTGTTGTCAGCTCAAAGAAAAACAAACCCTTGGTATATAGACAGCGGATGCTCCAAACATATGACAGGAGAAAAAGGTAATTTTATATCTCTAAGTGAAAGAAAATAAGGAAACATAACCTTTGGAAATGATGCTCCAGGTAAAATAAAGGGTAAAGGGATGGTGAGCTTAAGTAATGGAAAAGGAAAAGACCAAGATGTTCTACTTGTAGATGGGCTGAAACATAATATGATCAGTGTAAGTCAAATGTGTGATAGAGGATGTGAATTGGTGTTCACGTCTAAGGACTGCAATATAAAGTCTGTAAACTCAGGACAAGTGGTAGCCAAAGGCATAAGGACAGAAAATAATGTATATGTGCTAAAAGAAAGTAGAGAAGAATGTCATCTAATCAAACATGATGAAAGATGGTTATGGCATAGGAGACTTGGACATCTAAACTTTGACCACTTAATCAAACTCATAAATCTCGAGGCAGTAAAATATCTTCCGAGAATATCAAAGGCCCAAGATTCAATGTGTAAACCCTGCCAAGTAGGAAAGCTAAACAGGACATAGTTTAATTCCAAGAGTTTTACTTCAATGGAGAAACCACTCCAACTAGTTCATATGGATTTATGTGGACCATAAAGACAGGAAGGAATAGGGAAAGAAAACTACTTCATCCTGATTATTGATGATTACTCTAGACTTACTTGGGTTTCCTTTCTCAAAGAAAAAGTTGAAGCATTTGAGAATTTTAAAATATTGAAGGATTTAACTGAGACTCAAATAGGTAAGAGGTTAAAGGCAGTAAGATCAGATTGAGGAGGAGAGTTTATGTCAAGTAATTTCAAGGAATTCTATGATAAGCATGGGATCAAGAGAGAATACACAATCCCAAGAACTCCACAACAAAATGGAGTAGTTGAGAGGCAAAACAGAACAGTGCAGGAAATGGCCAGGTCAATGATGAATGAAAAGAATATTGGTCAAACCTACTGGGTAGAAGCAATACACACAACAGTCCATGTTCTTAACAAATCCCACCTCATACCACAAAGTGACAAGACACCTTATGAACTGTGGTATGGGAGACCTGCTTCAATCAAACACTTCAAAGTGTTTGGGAGTAAATGTTACATAAAGAATAATGATGAGAACCTTGGAAAATATGATGACAGGGCTGATGTAGGTATCTTCTTAGGATATGCTACAAACAGTAAAGGATACAGATGTTATAATAAGAGGCTACATAAAATGGTTGACTGTATTGATGTAAAATTTGACGAAGGAATCCCAGCAAAAGAGGTGTACAATAATGAGTCTTCTACAGAGGACACAGCTAAAGATGAATATTAACAGGTCCAAGAATAAGAAAATGAAGAATCTGAATCAGATGAAGACTCAGATACTCAGACAAACTCAAATCAACAGACTCCTTCAAATTCCTCCTCTAGAATTACTCAAAAGAATCATCCTACAAGTCAGATAATTTGTGAAAAAGACAAAGGTGTACAAACCAGAAGAAAGATAATCAAAAACACTGAGCAATCACATATAGATTTCATATCCATGATGGAACCCAAGAACTTTAATGAAGCTAGCAAAGATGGCCTTTGGGTTAAAGCAATGAATGATGAACTTGATCAGATTGAGAAAAAAAAATACCTGGGATATGGTTCATAGACCAGAACGTAAAAATATCATTGGTTCCAAATGGATCTTTAAGAATAAGTTGAATGAGCAAGGACAAGTTTTCATAAACAAAGAAAGATTGGTCTGCAAAGGCTATGCTCAAATAGAAGGGCTGGATTTTGATGAAACATTTGCGCCCATAGCAAGGTTAGAAGCTATCAGAATATTTCTTGCCTATGCTTGTCATAAAAAGTTTAAAGTCTATCAAATGGATGTCAAGTCATCTTTTTTAAATGGCGATTTAAATTAAGAAGTCTATATGGAACAACCAGAGGGTTTCAAACTGTCTAATAACCCTGACTTAGTATGCAAGCCGAAGAAATATTTATATGGGTTAAAACAAACCCCTTGTGCCTGGTATCACAGACTAGATACGTATCTCAAAGATAAAGGGTTCAAGAGAGGAATAGATGACAACAATCTATATATCAAGATAGAGGGTGATGATTTTCTCATTGTGTTGGTCTATGTAGATGACATCATATTCGGATGTAATAAGGATTCATTGGTCAAATAGTTTTCTTCTGCCATGGAGTTTGAGTTTGAAATGTCTATGATAGGTGAACTGCCATTTTTTCTTGGTCTGCAAATTACTCAGAGGTCTGAAGGGATGTTCATTTCTCAAGAAAAATATCTAAGAGAGATGTTGAAAAGGTTTCAAATGGAATATTCTAAACCTGTGGGCACACCTATGGTTACTGGATGAAAATTAAGCAAGGATGATGACTCACTTGATGTTGATCAAAGTTCATATAGGTTAATGATTGGTAGCCTGTTGTACATCACAACATCTCGCCCAGACATAATGCACATTGTTGGAATGGTAGGAAGATATCAGTATGCACCTAAACAAACTCATTTGCTAGTTGTCAAAAGGATATTTAGGTATTTAAAAGAAACATTGAATTATGGTCTGTGGTATCCCAGAAATCAGAATTTTCAGTTAACTGCTTACTCAGATGCAGATTGGGAAAACTGTGTTGATGAGAGAAAAAGCACCAGTGGAGGAGCATTCTTCCTGGGTGACTCATTAGTAGCATGGATTAGTAAAAAGAAAAGTTCCATTTATTTATCAACTACAGAGGCAGAGTACATTATTGTTGCTACCTATTGCACTCAGGTATTATGGATGATTCAGACACTTGCAGACTTGGAGGTAAAATACCCTGCATTGATCCCAATTCATTGTGATAACACTAGTGCCATTAGTGTGTCCAAGAATCTTGTATTCCACTCTAAGACCAAGCATATTCCCATAAAATACCATTTTCTGAGAGAGCAGGTCACCAATCAGATTGTTCAGGTCCATTACATTCCAACCACAAAATAAATTGCAAACATCTTTACTAAACCCCTAGCCAAGACACCTTTTGTATATCTCCGACAGAAGCTGGGTGTCATCCCGTCTCACATCTAAGAGAGTCCATCCTGTTAAGGTGAGTTTTGTATTGATTGAATATCTGATACCTCCTAAAAATACTGCAATAGCTCAAGGGGATCATGTTTTCTTTGACATTGATGTCAAAGGGGGAGAAAAGGAGTGGTCTGGACCGGATGCTACAGTTGGAGGTCCAAACAGTTTAGCGCACTCGTTCAGGGTTTCCATCAATGCCAAAGGGGGATATTGTTGGCATGTTTACAGGAAGGTGTGCTTGTCATTGATGGAAAGATCAGAGTATGCAACGATGGGAAAACATGGAAAATGTAAGCCTCAGAAGAGATAGTGCAGAGGTGCATGAAGAGTGCAAGAGTGTGCTTGTTTATTTGATGACAAAAAGGCAGGCAAGGAAGAATAACAGCAACGATCGAATGGAAAGATCAACATTGTAAGATCAGAAGGAGGAAAACAGTCAAAGAATGACAAAGATTTTTTTTCGGATTTTTGCAGATCGAGAAATCCAAAGGAAAGAGGTTCAAAATCGCGATATGCGAGATCACGAAAAAATATCCGGACCTTCATATCACCAAGGATTGTGGATCATTGATCAGGCATAAAGAAGGCTTGTGAAGTGGTGAAATCGCGATAAGATCTGGGTCGTCAGATCTGGAGTAATTACGAAGGACCAACAGTTGTTAGATATGATGAAGCTGAAAGGTTGATAAGACCAAGAGTCACCCAACTCTCCAAAACTATGAAGGAATCCTGACCGTCCATCGAGGACAGTCATGGACCATTGAATCTAGAGGACACATGGTGAAAGATCATCATGTTGTTGACTGGAAAGTCAAAGGAGCAAAGTTCTTGTTTGATTGGTGAGTGGTCATATCTCGGGGTCACATTGTCAAGACCTAGAGAAGCCAAGCCCTATTTCGAAGTTCGTGACATAAAGAGTCGAGAGGAATCATCACAGAATGCCCGAGATGCGAAAGTGAAAAATGTGTTTTCAAATAAGGCTATGGTCATAGCTAGTGGTTACATCTATGGAAGATAGAGGAAGGAGATAGCGGTGCTAAGCTCCATCTCGGAGTCTCGGCGATCGTGACTTGGAGTGTCGAGATCCTTTATCACAGGAATGCCGAGATGAGAGATCACGAAATTAAAACTTTTTTTAGCACTCGGTCATAGCCAATGGGCACATGAATTAAACGCAAGACCCTACGAAATTCATCCAACGATGCAAGTGAATTAAAGTATGATCAAAGGGCTATTGTTTCTCTTCACAGTTAATCGATCAGTGGTGATTTAGTTGCTGAAGCGGTCTTTGGAGGTTCACAGTGTAACTGCTAGAAACCATTGATGGTTTCTGCCAGAGGACTCAAAAATAATTCTGTGTGATTGCCAGAGGAGCTAAAGAATCTCAATGAATCTACCAGAGGAATGAATACTATTTGTGGAGGCAATTGATAGATGGATGATCGTTGAAGTCTGTAACTTCAACAGAGAGGATGATATTGACTATGACAGAGAAGACAAAGAGTCTCAACTGTTGGAGAGGCTAAGGAATCTCAGCATAACACTCAGTGATGATGGACACATGGGTTTAACAGCCAGAGAAGATGAAGAGTTGCAATGATGAACAGGCAAAGAACTCGACATGAAGAGCATGTAGAAGCATGGCGCACGGGCATGCAGAAGGTGCACAGAGACTATAAGAATGTAGAACAGAGAAGAGATGGGGTGGTTGTTGAGAGTGATTCATGTGTGTAGAAGGAGTTAGAGTGCAGGAACTGAAATTCATAGAAGATGAAAGGTGCATTTAATGGACATGGCGCATAGACCAGAAAAGGCAGAAGAACAGAAAGTGCAAGGCATGTGAGTAGGAAGAGAGTGAGGCAGACAAAGTAGGGAAATGTAGAAGAATAGTGATGAGACTGGTAAGCCATTGTTGAACATTAAATCATTGTAATAAGTTTCAGTAACAAAGATTCATAAACTAGGGTGGTAGGGAGGTGTTGGGGAGGAATTTTGTCCTCAGAGGTTCAAGTGGGTGCTTGAACACAGGGAGTTGTAGCTTCCATCTGGTTACAGCCAGAGAAAGCAGGGTGGCAGGGTGGTGCAAGGGAGAACTGTTGTTCTCTATTATACGGGTTGGTGCCTGTATGACTGGAAGTTTGTGCTTCCATCGAGTTGGTGTTGGAACACTTGGAGATTTGGTGCTTCCTTCTAGTTGGTGCTAGAAAAACCAAGGAGTTGGTTCTTCCTTATAGTTGGTGCTAGAGAAACCAGGGAGTTGGTGCTTCCTTCTAGTTGGTGCTAGAGAAACCAAGGAGTTGGTGCTCTCAGCAAATAGCAGCTTGCAAAACAGAGGTTGTAGCCTCATTATGAGTTGGGGCTCATATGTATGATAATGTAAAGAATGTAAAGACTAATTATCATATAAAGAAGAAGAGGGTTTTACCCCTTATGGGTTTCCTCAGGAAATATCTGTCTCTATGTATCTCATATGTGTGACTGATGCTAAATGGGTTATTGCTTAGTTCTATACATTATTGTGATTTCCATTGAGTGCTTTGTAAAGAGTTTTAAAATAAGCATAATTGTTTAAGCATGATAACAACTAATTCACCCCCCCCCCCCCTCAATTTTCCAACAGTCTAGGGTATGAGGCAAAGAGAGGCACTTGAGAAACAAATTTAAGGGTATGATGCTATGAAACACATGAAGTATGAAGCATGCAAGTGAAGTCAAGAGTACTCTGGGTATGAATATATTAGGTTGGTGCCTATATAATCTTACTGAGTTGTTTCTTAGTTGAGGATATTAGTGTCAAAACAATATCTTGCTAATATCTTGAGGATATTAGTTGGTGCTCAACTGAGGAGATCGGTGTCTCCAGTAGGTTGGTTCCTAACAAATTTGTAATAGTAGGTTGGTGCCTATAGATATTTATAAAGATAAGTTTTTGTGGTTTTCTCCCACAAGGGTTTCTACGTTAAAATTGATGTACAATGATTTCAGTTTATTTGCATTTATTGTTATAAATTTAATGAATGAGTTATGCATGCTCATTCAAAGGAAAAAGTAACTTATGTTGATTCACCCCCCACCCTCTCAATATAAGCATAATTTCAACAAATAAATCTCTTTGTAATTCTTTGTAGGCACCAACTAATTGTCACAAATATTTGTAGGCACCAACCTACTGGAAACACCAATCCCCACTGGTACAAACTGTTATCACTGAAATTTCGTCCGCACATGGTTACAAGAACTCAGCATCGTCAAACAGTAATGAAGTCATTCATGGCCCTGAATTAATATCACAGCATTCAAAAAAGGTCAAAAACTATACAAAGTAGTGAAAAATTGAAGAGCGCTTTACAGAAGTTGGGCGTGTGTGCACATGCATGGAACAGGAATGTCAAAAGCACGCATACACGCACGATGCATGCCTGTTAGCGCAAAAATCTGTGCACATGCTAAACGGTGCATTTATGAATGTGGTCGACCTCCCAACCACTTATGGTTCAGCTCCCAAGCCGATTTGACCTCCAAATCCGGGCTGGATCCGAATGGTGGGCT
>JASDQU010681786.1:10146-31869 GCA_032191745.1 Picea mariana | reverse complement strand
AAGTCATTCATGGCCCTGAATTAATATCACAACATTCAAAAAAGGTCAAAAACTATACAAAGTAGTGAAAAATTGAAGAGCGCTTTACAGAAGTTGGGCACACACACACATGCGCGGAACAGGAACGTCGAAAGCGCGCATACACGCACAATGCACACCTGTTAGTGCAAAAAGCCGTGCACCTGCTAAACAGCGCATTTATGAATGTGTTCGACCTCCCAACCACTTATGGTTCAGTTCCCAAGCCGATTTGACCTCCAAATCTAGGCTGGATCCGAATGGTGGGCTGGTCAAAGACCTAATAATGCCCTAAATGGCCTCTTTTCACACTACAAAGCAGTTACACAAAAGCCCAAAGCAATGCTATAAAAATCCATGAATGCACCTCATTTTCTCAAGGAATTCTAAGTAATGTTATGCTCCCTATATTGTTTTAAGGACTCCATCCTTGACAAAAGCACAGTGGCACCATTTCGTTGGGAAATCCACCTCTCCATTGAGTGGATTTGCAAAGAGTTCTTTCATCACCATTTTCCACTTTTCTTGTTGTAAGAAGAGCTACTAGTGAGGGTCCAAGAGCCTTCCCTTGGAGGAAGAAGGGACCCATAGTCCCCTTTCTTCTTGGTGCTTTGTTTTCATCAATAGATCAAGCCTCAAACATTGATGACATGGGTCTTTTTGTTCTTGTTATCTCTATGTCCCTATGCTTTTGATTTTAGTTGTTATTAGTTTAATTCTTAATTATAGTTTTGTTTTTCTTTCTCTAACTCTTTCCTCTACAGCTGTCCTGCTCAACAAACCCAACTGAGCTTGCAAGCACCTCTTATTTTCTCACCAAGGTGATGAAAGAGGTGCAACACAAACCATGATAAGCACAAACCTACTCTTACAAATATTTGTAGAAACCAATCTGTTGGAGACACCAATCCCCACTGCTAAGCAACAAAATAGAAAGAGACAACAATATATATTTTTGAGAGGAACTAACCTACTCTTATAGATATTCATAGAAACCAATCAACTAGAGACACTAATCCCCACTGCTAAGCACCAACTTAGCAAGAGACACTAATCTCTTTCTGTGAGTTGCACCAATCTTCACGGAGTTTGATTTTTTTTTTTGACTTCACCAAGTCTTTTCTCTTCTTGTACCTTCATGATCTAGAATGAATCCAGGAGCCAAAATGGGTCCAGGAAGGCCTAAAAATCAAAGTTCTCAGAATCCTTTCAAAATGGACTTTTGCACAGGCCTCGACATTATGAACCCAACACAACTTGAACGGTCTCAAACGGACTTTGTACGTGAAATCTATCGCAATCTGTTCATTTGGCCAAACATGCAAGAAAAAATGATGATTGTGTAGTCCATACACTCCGTATAGTGTTGATGTGGCAGGTGACTGTACAAGTCATATGGCCATATAGGTGACATGGAAGGGTGCGTTGGCATGCTGACATGGACAGTCATTGACTGGGCAGGTGGAGATGTGGATGAGTCAAAGTGTGACATGTGGCACCACTACAAGGGTGACATGTGGTAGAGGCTGATGTGGAAAGTCTCGTACGACACGTGGTACGTACATGGATGATTGGGTAGTTGACAGATGGGAGAATGTTGGTTTGAAACATGTCCTGGTTTAGGAGAATAACATGGTGCCATGTGGCCCAGTCCTGGGATACCATGTGGCACCCCTCCATTGGATGACAATTTTGGTTAAAAGTTTGTTTGAGAGTCTATGGGAGTCGATCGTGTGACCTATATGGGCGACCAAGTCTTCACGTAGGCTGGGATACTAGCCCACCTAAATGGTGGTGCTTACCTACATGTGATGCAACCTTTTCTTAAACTTGCAACATTTTTTCTTGGGTGGAGTAAAGGGTTGGGGCCTAGCCCGAGCCCCCCAATGAAAACAAAAATGTGTGCCCAAAACATATGCCCACACTTCTTATATTTTGTCATGATAGGTTCATTCAGCCCATGATCTATGCCGAAGCAGTCACATGTAAATCACATATGACCTTGGTGTATACGTTTGGCGTAGAGATATGGGTTAGCGCCTGGTCGGTCGAGCTAGCCCGCCGACCTAGGCGCATAACCAGGAGCTAACAATCGATGGCTATAAGGATGTGGGCATGTGGAGCATCAAGCCATGGCCACATGGGCCAAGGCACATGACCGGGAGAAAATGAACGAGGGGCTAGCCAGAGGGTGTGGGCAGTTACCCTAGAACCTATCCACATCGATCATACGACCTCATCCTCCACTAGGGAAAAGGCGCCAGTACCTTAATGCAAAAATCACCCGAATTGTGGAAACAGGTGTGTGCCAGTTTTTTTAAGTGGGAACTCACACAGAGTTGGGTTCAGAGGCCTGTAGTTGTTTTTTTCAGAAAAGAGGACTCCAAGTTATTGGTGAAAACTCCCAGGAGTGTATTTTGTTTAATTTTTGGCCAATCCAGGTGCAAGAAGATCCCAGCTAAGATTTTTTTAACATTCTAGATCCATTGGATCCATTTGTTTGGAATTATGAGCATTATAAAAAAAAAATTTTAATACTTTGAGTTTATGAAGAGAATGAGCAATTGAGGAGTGCGAGCCATTTCTGGGAGCTTCGTTCATTCATTTTCAGTGCCAACAGTTTTGTTGTGTTCTTGAGATCTAGTAGAACACGACTAGATCAGTTTGTAATACTTTTGACACTGTTATGATTTAATTTTAAAGATTATAACATAAATAAGAAAGCCTCGCCCACTAAGAAAAAGGCTCAGAGACGTAGGCGAGATTACTGAACTTTGTTATCACTTTGGTTTTTATGGTTTGTTGTTCTTCATGTTGGTTTTTTAGATCTGTATATTGCTTAATGGCTATTATGTTTCCTCTTTAATTATTCCTCTTTCATCAGTTTCCTAAATGGTTAATTAAGACATGTTTTAAAACTCAACCATTGTCATTTAAAAGATCTTTTCAGATCAAGTGGTGTCAGAGTGAGGTTGGCAATTAGTTTTTGAGTTTGCATGTTTACCAGGGAAAAGGTCATGTCACTTGAGAAAATGGCATCTAAAGAGCAACTTTATCAATATGAGAAGGATATGCGAACTACTCTCTTTTCCATGGCCTAGATGGTGAAAGTATTGTATGAAGACTACTTGGAACAAAAGAGATCGGTTCAAGAGAAATATTCAAAGAATGACAAAATCAAAGAAGAAATGAAGGAATTTCCTTCTGCATCGAATTCATAAAACATCTCTGAGGTATGCAGTGGAAGTCATTCATCAATTTCACATAGTTCCCATCAAGATGGTTCTTTTGGTGCATTTGAAAAACATACAAAAGGTATAGGTTTGATATTGCTAGCCAATATGGGCTATGAAGGAAAGGGCCTTGGAAAAAAGGGACAAGGTATCTTTAATACCATAGAGGTTATGGAAAGACCTCGTTATTTAGGATTGGGATATGGCGAAGATGATATTGGAGCATTCTCCAATATGGGATCCAAAACATCGGAAGCAAGTAATGCTTCAAATGACCAGCTTAAGTCATTGCTCGAACACTTCATGAAAGGTGATGGTGTATCACTCCATGATGGTGATAGTGAATGCAAGTCATCTCCAAATAAAAGTGAATATCAACAAGATAGGAAATTTATGTCGACCAGGAAGGATACACAACATAAAGACTCAAATCCACAATGGAAGAAAGAGAAGGGGAAAAAATTATGGATGCCAAAAAAACATTGCACTTATTGCAAGAAGGGTGGACATCAAAAGGATAAGTGTTGGAAGCTTAATCCAGAGCTTCGTCCAAAGAAGGAAAAAAGGATTATATATGTACTCACAAAGGAAGAGGAAATACCATAAAATCAAGAGGAACACCATGAAGGAAAGAAAACAAACACTTGGTTATGTGAGAAGTGGATGTCACAACTTCATTGTATTTTGCTTCCATTAATGTAATCACACATGTTCAAATGATGACCTGTTATAACATCATTTTGAACAACATAGTGTTTTGTTTTTTCCTTCTGAGTATGTAATCAGAAAGTTCCATTTTGTAACCTTTTGGAGGACCAAAAGGTCTTTAGTGGGGAGGTGTGATCCAGAATGGATCCAGGATCCAAAATGGGTCCAGGAAGGCCTAAAAATCAAAGTGATCAAAATCTCTTCAAAATGGAGGTGTGTTTAGAACTCGACGTTACGAACCCAACACAACTTGAATGGGATCAAATTGATGTCGTACACAAAAGATATTGTGATATTTTCATTTGGCCAAACATTCAAAAAAAAATGATGATTGTGCAGTCTATACAATCTGTATAGTGTCGACGTGGCAGCTGACTGTACAGGTCGTACAATCGTATAGGTGATGTGGCAAGGTGCGTTGGCATGCTAACATGGAGAGGCACTGATTGGGAAGGTGCATATGTGGATGAGTTAGAGTGTGACACATGGCACCACTACAAGGGTGACACGTGGCACATGATGACGTGGCAAGGTTTGTACGACACATGGAAATGGGATGAAGTGGGAGGTACATGGTTGACTACATAGCTAACAGATGGGTGAATGTTGGTTTGACATGTTTCCTGGTTTTGGGGAATAACATGGTGCCATGTGGCCCAATCCTAGGATGCTACGTGGAACCCCTCCATTGGCTGACAATTTTGGTTAAAAGTTTGTTTGAGAGTCTATGGGAGTCAACCGCGTGACCTGTATGGGCAGCCAAGTATTCGCATAGGCTGGGCTACCAGACCGCCTACACGTTGGTGCTTAACTACATATGGTGCCACTTTTATTTAAACTTGCAACCTTTTCATTTGGGCGGAGTAAAGGGTTGGGCCCTAGCCCCAGCCCCCGACGCAAACAAACCACATGCCCACAACATATGCCCACACTTCTTATCTTTTGGCATGATAGGTTCGTTCATCCCATGATCTATGTCAGTGTGGTCACATGTAACTAGCACATGACCCTGGTGTATACGTTTGGCGAGGAGATATGGGCTAGCACCCAGTCAGGCAGGCTAGCCTATCAACCAAGGCGCATAACCAGGAGCTAATGACCCAAGGCTATAAGGATGTGGGTGCATCGAGCATTAGGCCGTGGCCACATGGTCCAAGTCACATGAACCAAAGAAAATGGAGGAGGGGCTAGCTGGTAGGTATGGGTAGTTAACCCAGTGCCTAGCCACATGGGCAATACAACCTCATCCTCCACCAAGGGAAAGGTGCCAGTACCTTAAAGGTGCGACAAAATAAATCGAATTGTGAAAACATGTGTGTGCTAGGTTTTTTAAGAGGCAACACACACAGAGATGGGTTTAGAGGCCAATAGGTGCATTTTTCATAACAGAGGACTGCAAGTTATTGGAGAAAACTCCCAGGAGTGTATTTTCTTCAATTTTTGGCCAATCCAGGTGCAGGAAGAGTCCAACTAAGGCTTTTTGAACATTTTGGAGCCATTGGAGCATCTATTTGGAATTCTGACAATTGCAAAGTATTGTCTTTAATACTTTGAGTTTATGAAGAGAATGAGCCATTGAGGAGTGCGGGTCATTTCTGGGAGCTTCGTTCATCCATTTTCAGTGCCGTTAGTTTTGTTGGGTTCTTGAGATATGGTAGAACATGACCATATCAATTTGTAATCCTTTTGGCACAATTATTATGTACTTTTAAATATTCAAATAGAAATAAGAAAGCCTCACCCACTGAGACAAAGGCCCAGAGATGTAGGGGAGATTTCCAAACTCCATTATCACTTTGGTGTTTATGGTTTGTTATTCTTCATGCTGATCTTTTAGATTTATATATTTCTTAATGGTTTCTATGCTTCCTGTTTAATTCTTCCTCTTTCATTAGTTTCCTAAATGGTTAATTAACACATGTTTTAAAACTCAACCATTTTCGTTTAAAATATCTTTTCGGATCAAGTGGTATTAGAGCAAGGTTGGTGGTTGGTTTTTGAGTTTGCATATTTACCAGGGAAAATCTCATCTTAGTTGAGAGAATGGTATCTAAAGAGGAAGTTTATCAAGATGAGAAGGATATGTGAACTACTCTCTTTTCCACGGCTAAGATGGTGAAAGTGTTGTATGAAGACTACTTGGAACGAAAGAGATCGGTTCAATATAAATCTTCAAAGAACGACAAAATCAAAGAAGAATTGAAGGAATTGCCTTCTACATCGAATTTAGAAAAACATCTCTAAGGTATGGAGTGGAAGTCATTCATCAATTTCACATAGTTCCCATCAAGATGGTTCTTTTGGTGCATTTGAAAAACATACAAAAGGTATAGGTTTGAAATTGCTAACCAATATGTGTTATGAAGGAGAGGGCATTGGAAAAAGGGCCAACGTATTGTTAATCCCATAGAGGTTGTGGAAACACCTCATTATTTAGGATTGGGATATGGCAAAGAGGATATTGGAGAATTCTCCAAGATGGCCTCCAAAACATCGAAAGGAAGTAATTCTTCGAATGACCAACTTAAGTCAATGCGGGAACACTTCACGAAAGGTGATGGTGTATCGCTCCCTGATGGTGATAGTGAATGCAAGTCATCTCCAAAGAAAACTAAATTTCAGTAAGACAAGAAATTTATGTCGACCAGGAAGGAGACACGACATAAAGACTTGACTCCACAATAGAAGAAAGAGAATGGAAAACAAGTATGGATGCCAAAAAACAATTGCACTTTTTGCAACAAGGGTGGACATGAAAAGGCTAACTGTTGGAAGCTTAATCTGGAGCTTCTTCCAAAGAAGGAAAAAAGGATTATGTATGTACTCACAAAGGAAGGGGAAGTACTAGTGAAGCAAGAGGAACACGATGAAGAAAATAAAACAGTCACTTGGTTATGCGAGAAGTTGATGTCACAACTTCATTGTATTTTTCTTCCATTAATGTAATCACACATGTTGAAATGATGACCTGTTATAACATCATTTTGAAAAACATAGTGTTTTTTTTTTCCTTATGAGTATGTAATCAGTAAGGTCCATTTTGTAACCTTTTGGAGGACCAAAAGGTCTTTAGTAAGGAGGTGTGATCCAAAATGGATCCAGGGGCCAAAATGGGTCCAGGAAGGCCTACAAATCAAAGTCCTCATAATATCTTCAAAAAGGATGTGTGTGTAGGCCTCGACGTTATGATCCCAACGCAATTTGAATGGGCTCAAATGGATGTCGTACACGAAAGATATCATGATCTGTTCATTAGAGAAAACATGCAAAACAAAATGCTGACTATGCGGTCTATACAGTCTCTACAGTGCTGACGTGGCATTTGATTGTATAGGTCATACGACTATATAGGTGACATGGCAGGGTGTGTTGGCATGCTAAGGTGGACAGGCACTGACTAGGCAGATGCAGACATGGATGAGTTAGAGTGTGACACATGGCACAGGATGACGTGGCAAGGTTCGTACAACATGTGGCAATGGGTTGACGTGGCAGGTACATGGCTGACTGGGTAGCTGACAGATGGGAGAATGTTGGTTTGACACATTTCCTAGTTTGGGCGAATAATTTGGTGCCACGTGGCCTATTCTTGGGATGCCGCGTTTCACCCCTCCATTGGCTAACAATTTTGGTTAAAATTTTGTTTGAGAGTCTATGGTAGTCGAATGCATGACCTATATGGGAGACCAAGTCTTCACGTAGGCTGGGATACCATCCCACCTACACGATGGTACTTAACTACATATGGCACCACTTTTATTTGAACTTGCAACGTTTTCGTTTGGGCGCAGTAAAGGGCTGGAGCCTAGCCCCAACCCCCGACGCAAACAAAACCGTGTGCCCACAACATAGGCTCACACTTCTTATGTTTTGCATGATAGGTTTGTTCAGCCCATGATCTATGCCGACGCAGTCACATGTAACTCGCATATGACCCTGGTGTATACGTTTGGCATGGATATATGGGTTAGCACCCAGTCAGTCGAGCTAGCATGCCGACCCAGGTGCATAAATAGGATCTAACGAATGAGGGCTATAAGGATGTAGGCATGTGGAGCATCATGGAATCTCCACATGGGCCAAGGCGCATGACTAGGAGAAAACGGAGGAGGGGTTAGCTGGAGGGTGTGGGCAGTTAGCCCAACGCTTGGTCACATGGGCCATATGACCTCGTCCTCCACCATAGAAAAGGTTCCAACACCTTAACAGTGTGAAAAAATCACCCAAATTGTAGAAACAGGTGTGTGCCAGGTTTGTTTAAGTGGGAACACACACACAATTGGGTTAAGAGGCCCGTAGGTGCATTTTTCAAAACAGGGGACTGCAAATTATTGGAGAAAATTCCCAGGAGTGTATTTTCTACAATTTTTTGCCAATCCAGGGGTAGGAAGAGCCCAACTATAGGTTTTTGAACATTATGGATCCATTGGAGCCATCTATTTCGAATTATGAGCATTTCAAAGTATTTTTTTTAATACTTTAATTTTATGAAGAGAATGATTCATTGAGGAGTGCGAGCCATTTTTGGGAGCTTCGTTCATCCGTTTTCAGTGCCATAAGTTTTGTTGGGTTCTTGAGATCTGGTAGAACATGATTAGATTAGTTTGTAATCCTTTTGGCACTGTTATGATGTATTTTTAAATATTAGAACATAAATAAGAAAGCCTCAACCACTGATACAAAGGCTCGGAGATGTAGGCGATATTGTCGAACTCTGTTATCACTTTGGTGTTTATGGTTTGTTGTTCTTCATGTTGATTTTTCATATCTGTGTATTTCTTAATGGCTGCTATGTTTCCTCTTTAATTATTCCTCTTTCATCAGTTTCCTAAATGATTAATTAACACATGTTTTAAAACTCAACCATTTTCATTTAAAAGATCGCTTTGGATCAAGTGGTATCAGAGCGAGGTTGGGGGTTGGTTTTTGAGTTTGCATGTTTACCAGGGAAAAGCTCATTTCAGTTGAGAAAATGGCATCTAAAGAGGGTTTTTCTCAATATGAGAAGGATATGCGAACTAATCTCTTTTCCATGGCTGAGATGGTTAAAGTGTTGTATGAATACTACTTGGAACGAAATAGATCGGTTCAAGATAAATCTTCAAAAAATGACAAAATAAAAGAATAATTGAAGGAATTTCTTTCTACATCGATTTCATAAAACATATCTGAGGTATGCAGTGGAATTCATTCATCAATTTTTCATAGTTCCCATCAAGATGGTTCTTTTGGTGCATTTGAAAAACATGCAAAAGGTATAGCTTTGAAATTGCTAACCAATATGGGTTATGAAGGAAAGGGCCTTGGAAAAAAGGGCCATGGTATCGTTAATCCTATAGAGGTTGTTGAAATACCTCATTATTTAGGATTGGGACATGGAGAAGAGGATATGGATCATTCTCCAATATGGGCTCCAAAACATCAGAGGCAAGTAATGCTTCGAATGACCAGCTTAAGTCATTACGGGAACACTTCACGAAAGGTGACAGTGTATCACTCCATGATGGTGATAGTGAATGCAAGTCATCTCCAAAGAAAAGTGAAGATCAACAAGACAGGAAATTTATGTCGAACAATAAGGAGACACGACATAAACACTAAACTCCACAACACAATAAAGAGAAGGGAAAACAAGTCTTGATGCCAAAAAACCATTGCACTTATTGCAACAAGGGTGGACATCAAAAGGCTAATTATTGGAAGCTTAATGTGGAGCTTCGTCCAAAGAAGGAAAAAAGGATTATGCATGTACTCACAAAGGAAGAGACAGTACTAGTGAAGCAAGAGGAACACCATGAAAGAAAGAAAACAGTCACTTGGTTATGTGAGAAGTGGATGTCACAACTTCATTGTATTTTGATTCCATTAATGTAATCATACATGTTGAAATGATGACATGTTATAACATCATTTTGAACAACATAGTGTTTTCTTTTGTCCTTATGAGTATGTAATCAGTAAGGTCCATTTTGTAACCTTTTGGAGGACAAAAAGGTATTTAGTGGGGAGGTCTGATCCAAAATGGATCCAGGAACCAAAATGGGTCCAAGAAGGCCTAAAAATAAAAGTTATTAGAATCTCTTCAAAACTAACGTGTGTGTAGGCCTCGACATTAGGAACCCAACACAACTTGAACTGTCTCAAATGAACATCGTACGCAAAAGATATTGCGATCTGTTGATTTGGCCAAATAGGCAAAAAAATGATGACTCTGTAGTCCGTACAATCCATATAGTGTTGGCATGGAAGATGACTATACAGGTCGTACAGCCATATAGGTGACATGGCAGGGTGTGTTGGCATGCTAAAGTGGGTAGGCGTTGACTGGGTAGGTGTAGATTTAGACAAGTCAGAGTGTGACACGTGACACCACTGCAAGTGTGACATGTGGCAAAGGATGATGTGGCAAGGTCTGTACAACACGTGGAAATGGCTGACATGGAAGGTACATGGCTGACACGGTAGTTGATAGATGGGTGAATATTGGTTTGACATCTGTCCTGGTTCGGGAAAATAACGTGGTTCCAACTGGCCTAGTCCTGGGCTGCCACATGGCACCCCTCCATTGGATGACAACTTTGGTTAAAATTTTGTTTGAGAGTCCATGGAAGTCGACCGCCTAACCTATATGGGTGACGAAGTCTTCATGTAGGTCGGGATACCAGCCTGCCTACACAATGGTGCTTAACTACATACGACGCCACTTTTATTTAAACTTGAAACGTTTTGGTTTGGGCAAAGTAAAGGGCTAGGGCCTAGCCCCATCCCTCGATGCAAACAAAACCATATGCCCACACTTCTTATATTTTTGCACAATAGGTTCATTCATTCCGTGATCTATGCCGTTGCGGTCATATGTAACTCACATATGACCCTGGTGCATACATTTGGTGTTGAGATATGGGTTAGCACCCAGTCGGTCAAGCTAGCCTGCCAACCCAATCGTATAACCAAGAGCTAATGAGTGAGGGTTATAAGGATGCAGGTGGGTGGAGCATCAGGTCATGGCCACATGGGCCAAGACACATGACTAGAAGAAAATGAAGGAGGGGCTATCTGGCAGGTGTGGGTAATTATCCCAGTGCCTGGACACATGGGCCATATGGCCTCATCCTCCGCTAGGGAAAAGGTGCGAAAAAATCACCCGAATTGCGGAAACATGTGTGTGCCAGGTTTTTTAAGCAGGAACACACACAGAGCTAGGTTCAAAGGCCTGTAGGTGCATTTTTCAGAACATAGGACTGCAATTTTTTGGAGAAAACTCCCAGGAGTGTATTTTCTTCAAGTTTTGGCCAATCCAGGTGCGGGAAGAGCGCAGCTAAGGGTTTTTAAATATTATTGATCCATTGGAGCCATCTATTTGGAATTATGAGAATTTCAAAGTATTTTTTTTAATACTTTGAGTTTATGAAGAGAATGAGCCATTGAGGAGTGCAGGCCATTTCTGGGAGCTTCGTTCATCTATTTTCAGTGCTGTCAGTTTTGTTGGGTTCTTGAGATCTGGTAGAACATGAATAGATATATTTGGAATCCCTTTGGAACTGTTATGATGTACTTTTAAATCTTAGAACATAAATAATAAAGCCTCACTTACTGAGACAAAGGCCTGAAGACGTAGGCGAGATTGTCGAACTCCATTATCACTTTGGTGTTTATGGTTTGTTGTTCTTCATGGTGATTTTTCATATCTATATATTTCTTAATGGATTCTATGTTTCCTCTTTAATTATTCCTCTTTCATCAGTTTCCTAAATGGTTAATTAGCACATGTTTTAAAACTCAATCATTGTCATTTAAACGAACTTTTCAGATCAAGTGGTATGAGAGCAAGGTTGGCGGTTGGTTTTTGAGTTTGCATGTTTTCTAGGGAAAAGATCATCTCAGTTCAAAAAATGGCATCTACATAGGGACTTTCTCAAGATGAGAAGGATATGCGAACTAATCTCTTTTCCATGGTCTAGATGGTGAAAGTATTGTATGAAGACTACCTAGAACCAAAGAGATCGGTTCAAGACAAATCTTCAAAGAACGACAAAATCAAAGAAGAATTGAAGTTATTGCCTTCTACATTGAATTCAGAGAACATCTCTGAGGTATGTAGTGGAAGTCATTCATCAATTCTGCATAGTTCCCATCAATATGGTTCTTTGGTTCATTTGAAAAACATACAAAAGGTATAGGTTTGAAATTGCTAACCAATATGGGTTATGAAGGAAAGGGCATTTGAAAAAGGGGCCAACGTATCATTAATCCCATAGAGGTTGTGGAAATGCCTTGTTATTTAGGATTGGGATATGGTGAAGAGGATATTGGAGCATTCTCCAAGATGGGCTCCAAAACATCAGAAGCACATAATTCTTTGAATGACTAGCTTAAGTCATTGCAGGAACACTTCATGAAAGGTGATGGTGTATCACTCTGTGATGTTGATAGTGAATGCAAGTCATCTCCAAAGAAAAGTGAACATCAACAAGACAAGAAATTTATGTCGACCAGGAAGGATACACGACATAAAGACTCAAATCCACAATGGAAGAAAGATAAGGGAAAACAATTATGGATGCCAAAAAAACGTTGCACTTATTGCAACAAGGGTGGACATCAAAAGGATAATTGTTGGAAGCTTAATACGGAGTTTCATCCAAAGAAGAAAAAAAGGATTATATATGTACTCACAAAGGAAGTGGCAGTACCAGAAAATCAAGAGGAACACCATGAAGGAAAGAGAACAAACACTTGGTTATGCAAGAAGTGGATGTCACAACTTCATTGTATTTTGCTTTCATTAATGTAATCACACATGTTGAAATAATGACCTGTTATAACATCATTTTGAACAACATAGTGTTTTTTTTTAACTTACGAGTATGTAAATAGTAAGGTCCATTTTGTAACCTTTTGGAGGACCAAAAGGTCTTTAGTGGGGAGGTGTGATCCAGAATGGATCTAGGATCCAAAATGGGTCCAGGAAGGCCTAAAAATCAAAGTGATCAGAATCTCTTCAAAATGGATGTGTGTGTAGAACTCGACGTTACAAACCCAACACAACTTGAATGGGATCAAGTGGATGTCGTACACAAAATATATCGCGATATTTTCATTTGGCCAAACATTCAAAACAAAATGATGACTGTGCAATCCATACAATCTGTATAGTGTTGATGTGGTAGCTGACTGTACAGGTCATACAGTCATATAGGTGATGTGGCAAGGTGTGTTGGCATGCTAACATGGAGAGGCACTGATTGGGAAAGTGCATATGTGGACGAGTAAGAGTGTGAAACATGGCACCACTGCAAGGGTGACACATGGAACAGGCTGACATGGAAAGGTCCGTACGACACATGGAAATGGGATGACGTGGCAAGTACATGGTTGACTACGTAAGCTGACATATGGGTGAATGTTGGTTTGACATGTTTCCTGGTTTACGGGAATAACGTGGTGCCATGTGGCCCAATCCTAGGATGCTACGTGGAACCCCTCCATTGGCTGACATTTTTGGTTAAAAGTTTGTTTGAGAGTCTTTGGGAGTCAGCCACGTGACCTGTATGGGCAGCCAAGTATTCGCATAGGCTGGGCTACCAGACCTCCTACATGATCATGCTTAACTACATATGGTGCCACTTTTATTTAAACTTGCAACTATTTCGTTTGGGTGGAGTAAAGGGTTGGAGCCTAGCCCCAACCCTCGATGCAAACAAACCACATGCCCACAACATATGCCCACACTTCTTATCTTTTTGCACGATAGGTTCGTTCATCCCGTGATCTATGTTAGCACGGTCACATGTAACTCACGTATGACCCTGGTGTATACGTTTGGCGCGGAGATATGGGTTAGCGCCCGGTCGGTCGGGCTAGCCTGTCAACCTAGGTGCATAACCAAGAGCTAACAAACCAGGGCTATAAGGATGCGGGCGCGTCGAGCATTAGGTCATGGCCACATGGGCCAAGTCACATGACCCGGAGCAAATGGAGGAGGGGCTAGCTAGAAGGTGTGGGCAGTTAACCCAGTGCCTAGCCACATGGGCCGTACGACCTCATCCTCCACCAAGGAAAAGGTGCGAGCACCTTAAAGGTGCGAGAAAATCAACCGAATTGCGAAAACATGTGTGTGTCAGGTTTTTTAAGCGAGAACACACACAGAGCTGGGTTCAGAGGCCAATAGGTGCGTTTTTCATAACAGAGGACTGCAAGTTATTGGAGAAAACTCCCAGGAGTGTATTTTCTTCAATTTTTGGCCAATCCAGGTGCAGGAAGAGCCTAACTAAGGCTTTTTGAACATTTTGGAGCCATTGGAGCAATCTATTTGGAATTCTGATAATTGCAAAGCATTGTCTTTAATAATTTGAGTTTATGAAGAGAATGAGCCATTGAGGAGTGCGGGTCATTTCTGGGAGCTTCGTTCATCCGTTTTCAGTGACATTAGTTTTGTTGGGTTCTTGAGATCTGGTAGAACATGACTAGATCAATTTGTAATCCTTTTAGCACTGTTATTATGTACTTTTAAATATTCAAGCAGAAATAAGAAAGCCTCACCCACTGAGACAAAGGCCCAGAGATGTAGGCGAGATTTCCGAACTCTGCTATCACTTTGGTGTTTATGGTTTGTTGTTCTTCATGCTGATTTTTAAGATCTATATATTTCTTAATGGTTGCTATGTTTCCTCTTTAATTCTTCCTCTTTCATCAGTTTCCTAAATGGTTAATTAACACATGTTTTAAAACTCTACCATTTTCGTTTAAAATATATTTTTGGATCAAGTGGTATCAGAGCGAGGTTGGTGATTGGTTTTTGAGTTTGCATGTTTACCAAGGAAAATCTCATCTCAGTTGAGAAAATTGTATCTAAAGAGGGACTTTATCAAGATGAGAAGAATATGTGAACTACTCTCTTTTCCACGGCTAAGATGGTGAAAGTGTTGTATGAAGACTACTTGGAACGAAAGAGATCGGTTCAATATAAATCTTCAAAGAATGACAAAATCAAAGAAGAATTGAAGGAATTGCCTTCTACATCGAATTCAGAAAAAAATTCTCTAAGGTATGGAGTGGAAGTTATTCATCAATTTCGCATAGTTCCCATCAAGATGGTTCTTTTGGTGCATTTGAAAAACACACAAAAGGTATAGGTTTGAAATTGCTAACCAATATGGGTTATGAAGGAAAGGGCATTGGAAAAAAGGGTCGAGGTATCGTTAATCCCATAGAGGTTGTGGAAACACCTCATTATTTAGGATTGGGATACGGCGAAGAGGATATTGGAGCATTCTTCAAGATGGGCTCCAAAACATCAGAAGGAAGTAATTCTTCGAATGACCAACTTAATTCATTGCAAGAACACTTCACGAAAGGTGATGGTGTATCGCTCCCTGATGGTGATAGTGAATGCAAGTCATCTCCAAAGAAAACTAAATATCAGTAAGAAAATAAATTTATGCCAACCAGGAAGGAGACATGACATAAAGACTCAACTCCACAATAGAAGAAAAAGAAGGGAAAACAAGTCTGGATGCCAAAAAACCATTGCAGTTTTTGCAACAAAGGTGGACATCAAAACGCTAACTATTGGAAGCTTAATCTGGAGCTTCTTCCAAAGAAGGAAAAAAGGATTATGTATGTACTCACAAAGGAAGAGGAAGTACCAACGAAGCAAGAGGAACATGATGAAGGAAAGAAAACAGTGATCAGGGGATCAAATTTTGCTCAAAAAATCAAAGTGCTCAAAATCGCTTCAAATCAAACAAGAGTGGAGGCCTCGTCATTGAGAACCCAACGCAACTCGTTTCATTTCAAACGGACATCAGGAGGGCGAGATATCGCGATCTGTTTGAATCGTCAAACAGGTAAAAAAAGGACGCTGATTGTGCAGTCCGTACAGGCTGACATGGTAGGGTCCATGCGATGATGTGGCAGGGACTGTACATCCATATACTGATGTGGCATGTGATGACATGGTAGTTTTTGATTGGCAGATGTGGTCGAATTATGATGTGACACGTGGCATCATTTTGGTTAATGGTGTGGTGCCACGTGGCCCAGTCATGGGCTGCCGCGTGGCACCATTGTATTGGTTGTTGTTCAAAATTGTATGGAGTCCGTGGGGGTCGAACCCTGGACCTCCCTTATGGCTCTGCGCTTTGGTAGTGTGTGGGATACCACTAGCCCACACGGTGGTCCTTGTAAACTATATGGTTTAATTTACATTTGATATGTATTAAAATGTGAATGGGGGTGCGTTCGGGCTGAGGCTTAGCCCCAGCCCTGGTCGCATGCATATATATATGACCACCACTTTATATACGTAGCGCATGTTTCAAACATCCCGGTCGCATATATTTTAAAACCACATGACCATTGTGTAAACAATTGGCGCGCATTTGTGTTATCAAATGTATTAAGCCACGGTTCTTGGGCGCCATTACATATGACTTCAATCTTAGCGCGCGGGGTTTTCAAATGGTTAGCCCGTGGTTATATGTGTGACCACATGCGACCACAACAGAGAGCATGGGGATTTGAAACGGTTGAGTTTTTGTGCTATCCCTAGGTCATATGGTGACCGCATGTGCACGAGAGCTTGGCGGTTAGGGGCTGGCGCACCCATAACCGTCCTATAGTTCGCACCGTTGGTGCAGTTGTGCCCGGTGCCAAGTTTTTGCACTTAAATAAGCATGTGTGCTAGGTTGAAGGTACAAGGGTTCATTTTGTAGATGCAGAGACAGCAAGCTTGAAGGGGGGACTTCCAGGAAGCCTAACTTCTTCGTTTTTTGGCCAAATGAGGTGCCGAAAAAAGCCCAGCTAGGGGTTTTTGGACATTTTGAAGCCATTGGAGCAGTCTATTTGACAGTTTGAGAATTGTAAAGAACATTTTTGAGCACTTTGAGAAAATAATACAAATGATCCATTTGAAGCTGGACCAGGAGATGTAGCCCAAGAGAGGGGTGAACAACTTTATCATTTGTTGTGTTATGTGTTTTTTGTTCATTGATTATGCTGCTTTTTATATGCATCTTGAATGAGTAATCCTTTAAATAATGTGTCACAAAGTTGATCCATTTTCTTTTAACACATAAAATTTACTTGCAAATATTTTCAAAGATACAAGTCTTCTTCATTTTTAGATCAAGTTGGTATCAGAGCATAGGTTTTTGAAGACTTGATTGTTTGCAAGTGTTTTGTTTTCTAATTCTCACAAGGTTGAAACTCACAAGAGGAGAAGGTCAACTTGTGGAGCCAAGTTCTCGTCCTTCAAGGATGAAGCATCTCCAATCACCACAAGTTTCAAGGAGGCATTCACCAAGTATGGCTCATGAAGAGAGTCATGAACGCGTTCTTGCAGAAGATGAAGATCTCAGAAATGTTTTCATGGAGATGAGAGAGATGATGAAGATCTTGATGGAAAGGAATACATTGTTGCAAGGTGAAGGATCCAACCCTTCAAAGCATAAGGGAGACAGTGGTGACAAAACTCCAAATGGAAATGGAGGGAATGGTGCTTCTCCACCACCCTCTCTCCATCTTCTTCTTCTTCTTCTTCCTCTGACAGTTTAAGACCTCTTCTGAATTCTCCAAAGGGACATGGTAAAACTCCTTCACAAATTCCTTCATTAAAGCTTGATATTAAATTTGAATTGCCAACATACAATGGAGAAGTTAATGCTGAGAAATTAGATAATTGGATACGTCAGATTGAAGTATATTGTAGGATACAAAAAATTCAAGATGATGAAACTAAGATTCAGCTTGCTTCATTAAGATTGGATAGTGCGGCACTCATTTGGTGGGAATCCAAGACTTAGGAGGACATGAAAAAGCATGGTAAAATTTTACTCTCTTGGAATGATTTTATTGTTGCAATTAAAAGACAATTTTATCCATTGGCATATAAGCAAAAGGATACTATGGAATGGAAAAATTTTAGACAAGCTAAAGGACAGAATGTGCAAAGCTTTACTCAAGAATTTAGGAGAAGAGATTTGGTTTTGGGAGTAGATTTGTCTTCTCAAGAAACTTTACTCAAATATATTGGAGCTTTACATAGTTATTTGAGACATACTATACTCATGTTTAATCCTTCAAATCTAGATGAAGTTTGTGTTCAGGCTACTCATTTGGAAGCAAGAGGAAGGAACGAAAATCATGAGGGTAACAAGAAGTCTTTCAGCCATGAAGACAAAGGAAAGAAGAAGTTCAAGGGAAATGGCAAAAAGAATGTTGTTGTTAAGAAAGAGGGAGAAAAATTCACATGTAAACATTGTTCAAAATATGGCCATGATGAAGACCATTGTTGGAAACTTCATCCTGAAAGAAGACCCAAAAAGTTTGGCAACCACAACAAAGGGAAGTCAAAGACTGCTGCAACCGTTCAACATGATTTAAGTTCTGATTAGGGTGATAAAACGAAGATCACAGCCATGGGTTATCAAGGTAATGGTTCTATTGTAAGTACTAGTTCTTCAAGTAACAATAATGTCAATGTAACTCAACAAGAAAAAGAGAGAATTGAACTTTTTCACATAAGGGTTGTTTCAAACCATACTAAGATAGATACTCTATTTGATACTGGATCTCAAGAAAACCTTATTTCTGAAGAAACTGTTAAGAAATTAAAGTTGGAAACAATTCCACATCCTAAGCCATACCCTCTTGGTTGGATATGTGATAATGCTAAGTTACAAGTAACAAGAAGGTGTAAACTTAGGTTTTCTATCACTGCAAATTTCGTTAATGAGGTAGAGCTTGATGTTATTCCATTGGATATCTGTGGTATTGTGTTGGGAAGCCCATATTTATACGATAGGAAAGCTATTTTTCATCGTCATGAGAATAAGAATCATTTGTTTAAAGATGGAGTTGAGTACATTGTTAGAGCCTATACAAAGAAGATGAATTTATCACTTGTAAATGCAAGACAAATGAAGAGATTAGTCAATGCTAGTAAAAATTTTGTTCTCTTAATGATTAAACCCAAAGAAGATTTTGAAAGTGAAGCATTTCAAGGTTGTGATACAAAGTTGAAATCCGATCTATATGAATTTGTTACTCAATATGATGATATGTTTAAAGAACCCAAGGGGTTACCTCTGAAAAGAGGAATCCAACATGAAATTCAATTGTAGCAAGATTGTCCTCTTCCAAATATTGGTATGTACAGAATGTCAGTTATGGAAAATGCTGAGATTAAAAAAAAAATTCAAGAGTTGCTCGAAAAAGGGGTTATTGTACCAAGCTCATCGCCATGTGGATCTCCAATTGTGTTAGTGCCAAAGAAAGATGGTACGTGGCGTATGTGTGTTGATTTCAGGGATTTGAACAAAATAACAGTAAATAATTGTTATCCTCTTCCTACAATCGATGATTTGCTTGATCAATTAAAAGATGCTAAATATTTTACTAAGTTAGATTTGAGAAGCGGATATCATCAGATCAGGATTGCCTAGGGAGACACATGGAAGACAGCTTTCAAAACTAAGCAAGGTTTGTTTGAATGGATGGTAATGCCTTTTGGACTTTGCAATGCACTTGCTACTTTCATGAGAGTTATGAATGATGTCTTAAGGCCTTTTCTGGATGATTGTGTTATTGTCTACTTGGATGATATTTTGATCTTTAGCAAATCTTGTGAAGAGCATGTTAAACATGTGAAATAAGTTTTGGATGTTTTGAGAAAAGAACAGTTGTTTTTGAAGTTGTCCAAATGTGAATTTGGAAAAACTTCACTTATTTACTTAGGGCATATTGTTGGTGGAGGTGAATTAAAAATTGATCCCTCCAAGGTCAAAGTCATTTTGGAATGGCCCAAGCCCAACAATGTGACAGAGGTAAGAAGTTTTTTGGGAGAAGCCCAATATTGGAGGAAGTTTATTTCTAAATTTTCTTCCATTTCAGCTCCATTACATGCAATGACAAGTGTCAAGCAAGTTTTTCAATGGGGAGGCAAGCAACAGAAGGCTTTTGATACTTTGAAAGAAAAGATCAGTTCAGCGCCAGTTCTTGCACTTCCAAATTTAAGACAACCGTTTGAAATCCAAACATATGCAAGCAATTATGCAATGGGAGCAGTTTTGCTACAGTATGGTAAGCCCATTTGTTTTCATTCTGAGACTTTTAATGGTGCCATGATTAACTATCCTACTTATGATAAGGAATTGTATGCATTGGTACAAAGTGTGAAAAAATGGAAACATTATTTGTTGGGGAAAGAAACCATTGTTCACACCGATCATCAACCATTGCAATACTTACAATCACAAATAAAGCTACAACAAGCTAGGCACTTCAGATGGATGGGTTTTCTTCAACAGTTTCACTTGGTCATCAGGTATAAGAAGGGAATTTATAACAAAGTCATTGATATGCTTTCAAGGCCTATTATTAGTGCTTCAGTTATTCTTAAGCATAGTCCTATCATGCATGAAAGTTATGTTGAGCAATATGCTTTGGATACTGATTTCAAAGAAGTATATGAAACTTTGTGCCACTCTAACCATGTTGAAGAATTGGATTACCGTGTGCATAATAATATTTTGTATCATCTTGGCAAGTTGTGTATTCCACAGGGAGAAAGAATCAACATTATAAGAGAATCGCATTCTTCTCTTATTGCTGGTCATTTTGGTGTAGGCAAGACAGTGGCTAATTTGCAAAGATACTGCCACTGGCCTAAAATGAATGAAAGTGTTTCAAGATATGTTCGAGGATGTTCGTTATGTTCCACAAGTAAACCTAGCAATCGAAAGTTGGGTTTGTATACTCCACTTCCAGTTCCTTCTCGACCTTGGGAAAGTATTTCTATGGATTTTGTAGGTGGTTTACCTATGTCGAGACGAAATCATGATTATCTTTATGTTGTGGTTGATCGTTTTAGAAAAATGTGTATTTTGATGCCTTGTACTAAGCAGGTTACAGCTGAACAAACGACACAAATGTTCTTTCAAAATGTTTGGGTGCATTTTGGATTGCCTAAATCCATTATTTCTGATTGGGATTATCGATTTGTTGGAAGTTTTTGGTCGAGTTTATGGGCACTCATGGACACCAAACTTAAAAAGAGCACAGCTTTTCATCTGCAAACAGATGGTCAAACAGAGGTGGTAAATCAAAAAGTGGTGCATCTTCTTCGTGCTTATTGCAGCAAGCATCCTAAACTTTGGGATGAGCATTTACACTACATTCAACATGCTTACAATCGAGCTAAGCACTCTTCGACTCAAACATCGCCATTTGAAGCATGTTTTGGCTATTTGCCCAAATCTCCTTTAGATTTTATCTTTGGGAAAGATATTGCTATCGATGGTCAATATGACATTGATAGGGCAGAAAAGTTCATTGAACAAATTCAGTCGATACATCAAGTGGTGCAAGAGCAGTTGGAAAAGAGTCAAGCCAAGTACAAGACGAGACATGACAATCATCGTGTTGATCACAGTTTCCAAGTTGGAGATGAAGTTTGGCTTTACATCAGTAAGGATAGGCTTAAAGGAGAAGGTAAAAAATTGAAACCGATTCGATATGGTCCTTTCAAGATTATCAACAAGATTGGTAACAATGCCTTTTGTTTAGATTTGCCTCCTTATATGCAACTGTATGCAGTTGTTAATGTTGAGAATTTGAAATTGTATGAGCCTCCGTTGATTGATGATCATGGAGAGCATGTTCAGATTCCTTCTATAGATGATTTTTCCCCAGAATATCTTACAGAACTGCATGAAGACACCATCCTTGACAGGAGAATGCGAACTTCAAAACGAGGAAATGT
>JASDQU010681785.1:38347-51167 GCA_032191745.1 Picea mariana | reverse complement strand
TTGCTCTGTTTTTGCATATGCCCTATTTCTGTTCTCATGAATTTGATTTCCTTGAGTGATCATAGATGTTGGCAGCAATAGTCACATCGATTTGGATAAGAACTAGTGAAGTTCATTGTGAACCACAACAGAACCAATATATTGACTATTGAACTACCCATGCTATGCTTTGCTGATTGATGTGTGATTTCCTTTCAGAAGTGTGGATTGCATAGTTAGTTTTCTGGGTCAGATATTAGAGTTGATCTATCAAACCAATTCCATCTCATGCTTGCATGTGCCATAATGGAATAGATAGCCTCTCTGTGAAAGACAACCAAAGTGCATTGCAGTTTGCTATTTTGATTTGTTTCCAACATGCATAATCTAGTTTAATTCTATACTCATGCATTAGAAATTACCTTTTTTACTGGTGTCTTGTAACTCTGTTGATTATGAATCCCGGATTGATAATTAATGAGTGCATTATATTAGACATATAAGTAGCACAACGGAGCCCAATGTTAGCACCAATTCTTGCAAGGGGGGTGTTTCTCTCCGATTTTGAGCCCTTGGTGTAAAATGCGAAGAAATGGGTTTTCAAAACCCATCAAATGTGTTTTATTCAAAGGCCGCATTCATGAGCATCAAGCACAACACACAGAAGAAGTCCATTTCGGGCTTAAAATCAAGCGAGCGGGCATTTTTTGTTTTCAGCGGTGAGTATAAATTGATGGAGTAGATCAATGGTCATCGAGTAAGCCAGAGCCACAGAGTTTCACGAGGTTTAGCGCATGGGCTCATCCATTAGGGCCAAATTCATGAAATGATCATGGTCATCCTATCCAATCAGGACACGTGGCGCTTGATTAAGTCCAGTTGCCATCTTGGCTATTGCGACTTTGAAATACAAGGATCGACTCCCTTCCATCCACGATACGTGAGATGCAAAGGCTCCTTTGGGTGCGGGTCCATAGTCATAGCACACGGTCATATGGAAAGGTGGTTGGAGGAAGGGGAGCGAGAACTCCCAGTGGGAGAATCCCTGAAAGGATCGGGACTGTTAGTCTTGAAGGACGCGTGGTGCATGATTGAGTCTGGTTTCTATTTTGCCTATCATGACTTTGAAAGATAGGTGTCGACTCCCTTCCATCGTCGAAATTGCGAAATGCGAAGGTGCCTTTGGGTGTGGGCCCATGGTCCTGGCGTCCGGTCACAAGGTAGCAGGGCTAAAGTGGGGGCCGGTTGAGTTTAAATTCTCATTGAGCGATGAGTGATCGCGGCCATTGATCAAGGGAGGATCTCAATCATCCAACCAAGGGACGCGTGGTGCACGATTGAGTTTGGTCGCTATTTCGCCTATCGTGACTTTGAAATACAAGGGTCGACTCCCTCCCATCCACGATACGCGAGATGCGAAGGCGCCTTTGGGTGTAGCCCCACAGTCATAGCACAGGGTTGTATGGAGTGGGGACAAAGTAGATGAGGGGCATGGAGCCAATGTGTTCAAGGTAAAATGGATCGTTTCCATCGATTTTGAAGCCAGATCCAACCGCCGATATGGAGGGCCGTTTCGCAGTTTTAGTCACCAAGGATCCTAGACGCTAGAATGGTGGAATCTCCCGAAAGGAGAAGTGTCGAAGTGCCTCTAGAGTGAGGCACCAGGTCATGGACATGGGTTACATTGAGGGCAGAGCCAAAATAAAAAGGAGGCTAGCCTCTAAGCCCTGGGAAGCAAGCATGTGGTCGTCCCTTGTGCTCGAAGTCTCGGCCACCCGCCGTGGAGGAAGGCAATTAATGAAAATTGAGTAGGTAGTTGAAACCTAAGCTCAAGCCATGAATGTAAGGCATGGAGGTTCTGGCAGGCAGTCTGCCCAAGATCATCTTGTGTGCAGGTTTTCCTAAAAGAGCCATGCCAGTCTGATGTCCTCGTCTGACCAGAGGAGCCTGCACACGCTAAGTTGGACTTGAATGTCTCAGCTACCCTCCCGCTGCCAAAGGGGCGTATTGCTTTGAGTATATATACTCAGTTTTTGTATTTTTGTAAGGGAATGGTAGAGCAGAGCTCTCGACGGTAATGTTTTAATGAAGCATTGGTTTTCCTGGCTTTGTATCTGCATATGAAATTTTCTTGTTTAATGTAAGGCATCTCTCTTTTTCATCTAGTTTTGATCTCATACTAAAAGGGTTCATGATTGACTGATTCACATGAATCGTCGTGACTGTGTTAGGATAAAGGATTTATTATAATGTTGTTATGTTCTTTTAGTGTTTCTGCTCTTGAATATAAGAGGTTCTTATGTTCAATTTTTTCTTCTACAGGATGTTAGAAGCTCGATGCCTACAACAACCCTTCGCATTTCCTCACAGAAGTCTTCCTCCTACTCACCCTTATTACAACTTACTGTCTGAAGTTAAACCAAGACCTCATCTGCTTATGCTTGCCTGGCCTAGTTTTTGAGTTAGAATGATATTGTTATGAGTTTATTTCCATTCATCACCCTTTATCAACAAATAGTGACATAAACTGATGGGCATTAGGCTTACTCCTGCTGCAATCTAGGAGTGACTTCTGACGCTAACAACATCCTTCTTGTGTTTCTTCGCGTTTAGTTATGGATGTAGTTTTTGACATGTTTCCTCAGTCTTTCCATAAATATTGCAATGGTTTCAATGGTTGCTAGGATCCTTGCATTATTGTGAAGTCATTGTTGTCTTCTTATCCTTTCCCCTTTCCACTTCTTATTACCCTCCTTGGAATCTTCCTGGTGCTCTTTCTTCTTGGAACCGCTTGGATACCCTTTATTATGGCCTATGTTTTCTAGATTTTGTGCCTATACACATGACTCGTTCATTTTCCTTGGCTTGAAAAGAATCACTTTATTTCATATATGTCTATGCAGACCCCTGAGATACTTGAGGAGTGCATATGGGTTCTTGGGAGAGATACCCAACACGATGGACATCTTTATGAACTCGGTTGTGTACTCCTATACACTATGCCATTAATTATACCTTAAGTAGTGCCATCAGATCCATTGATCCTCTACATACTCGATATGGTAGAATTGGGACTTGATGAGGGTTTTAAAGTCCTCCCACCTAGTTACTAGTGGATCACATTCCAACCTAATTGTTTTTGTATGGATTTCCCACCAAGTTAAAGCATGGCCCTCTAACTTCAGTCTGGAAAATGATATCTTTTGTTCTTCATCTATATGGTGAATGTTGAAATAAACTTCTAGTTGTTGTAACCAATGATTTAGTTTTAATGCATCAATATCACCTTGGTATGGATTTATTTCCATTTTTTATTCCATCTTGAATAAATATTGTGAAGGGTTTATGGTACTTGAACTTGGTTTCTCTTTCTCAGGTTCTTTTTGCAAATATTTTTTTGGGGTTTCGTTATCCCCTAGTTTCCCATTTGATATGATATTTAAATTCAATCCTTCATCTTCACTGAATGGTTTGTGATTTCTTTCTAGAGCCACCATGATGAGGGACATATTGTGATATATGTTAGCGACTTTCTCTTCCATCCTTGCAAATATCTCCTCTGTTGGATGTCGAGACTTGTTATGAACAAAATTATTGGCCATGGGTAGGGTTCTGCGACTTTCTTCTTAAACTGATCCCTGTATCCTTACAACTTCCCACAAATACATCAAATAAACCTACTCTAATACCAATATGATCGATAAACTATCATGGATATTCCATTGGACAGTTTTTTATAAAATATCTAATAAAATACTAAAATATTTAGTGTGAAGATTAATTTCCTTTAGATCTTAGATTCTTTAATTACTAGTTTTCTACTTAAAATGAACGAAATAGATGAAATGCAGAAAAAAAGAGAGAAAATAAACAAAAATCACACACCATCCACAAATAAACACAATATATAACCTAGGAAACCCAATACAGGAGAAAACCGAGCTAGAAGGTGAGGCCACTCTTCTCTCTTTTCTTTAAATGCAGGTACAAAGAAAGAGGCACTCTCTATGGATTTTCCTTTGACATCGTGGCTTGTATGGTTGCTACATAATTTGTCCTCCACTTATATGCTCTATAAACACCACTCTTAGGTGTTATGCTCAACTATGGATCAAATACAATGCTAAATAATGGAACCCCTTCTCCTCTTTGTGGCTCGGGATTTAACATCACCTAATAGCCATCTAGGGATAGGGTTTTGAATTCCTCAACCCTCAATTGTAATAAGGTTTTGGACCTTCTATAATATTCTTGAAATCCCATACGTGTCTATCCCCATATGCATGATTAATGGGGGTTGACGTGGCATCCACTCATACCATGGTGGTCAACATGGTAGGTCAACTCGTGGGAGGCATACATTTTGTATACGAGCTTTGATTGACATGATTGTTTGCACCATTGTAAAGGTATCAAAGGGGTCTAAGCTAAAGCTAAGAAAATTTTGACCCCAAAAAATGTCATTTGATGCCTCAAAATGGCTCTAGAAGGTTTCAAACCCCAATTTTCCAAATTGGGATCAGCCATTAAAATGACCCTACAAGCTAAATTCATCCAATTTTTTCCACTCCGAAATAATCAAGATATATGAAAAATAATATAACAATCTAATCTGGATCAATACAAATCAAGCTTGAGTGCCTAAATAAAAGACAAATTGGCCATATAAAAATGCATTCCTAAGGTAAACAAATATGATATGAAAACATAAATAAGATTCCTAACAATACCAATATGCCATATGTTCCAAATATATCTTCACCTTTGTTACGAGGAAAATTTCTCTATGGCTAGGGGTAAACCACAACAGACGGAAATGACTGTAGAGATCAACTCTAATCTCAAGTATGCTATATAAACAAATATGCTATCAAGACAAGATAAAAGGTCTACCTCGTCCAGATGTTCAATGAAGTCCATCATTGAGCACTTGACCCAAAGCGATACACTTGCAACTAGTCCTCAACAACCAAGAAACACAATCATATGTTGATAATATATAAGTTTAGCACAATCAATAGCATAATCCATCACCATTCATAACAAATATGCCCAAGGAATAACAATTCAAATATTCGCAAGATATTAATTGGACGAGAAAAGAGTATTTCTATTAAAATATAATCAATAGAAGTGAATGAATTACAAACTTCTGTGTCAGCATGGTTCAAAATCGAGAAAATAAGTTCCTTCCATCTTGGCCTCCACCAAAGGCAATCTCATATAAGAGAGACAATGAGGTTCTCAATCATGTAGGGAATAACTGGGGGGTTGAACAATGTGTTCAGACTTAAAAGGACAAAGGGATGCTGACTCAATATGAAGTGAATAATTTCTCCAAAGTAACTTTGCTCTCAAAGTTGAATTCTTCTCCTCTTTTTCCATAGCTCAGATTTGTCCTATTTATATTCTTCAAGTGCTAGTAAAGGGTTGAGTCAGAATGTTTCCAGTATCTGGAAGGTCAAGGATCATGGATCTCGTGACGTGACATGGAAACCTGACACCATTTTTTAATTTTGGGCACAAATCCCGATGTACGTGGGCTATAGTGGTGAAACCTATGTATACACATGCTGTACTATAGGTAGGGTGCGTATATGTGGAAAAATAATGTTTTTAGCTCTGGAATTTGCAAAAAGGGACTTCAAGTCTTCATAGGGAAATGGAAAAAGGCCTTATGTGCAAGTTTTCATAGGGTGAGGAAAATCTTGCTATAACAGATGCCCCCTAATGTCTGAGGTCAGAGGAGTATCTGTTACGACTGAAATACATTATAAGACCCATAAGTGGAGTAATGGGGACCCAGTTGGAAGAACTAGTTTCTCATTACAATCTGTACTGATTTTGCATACATGGATGCCAATTTGAATTACACTGCAGATCCATGTAAAAATATACCAAACAACTGTCCATGGCCATGAATAGGCAATAAAAAGTTGGCCACATGCCAAAGGATGTCATAGTCATGAACAAGGCCTAGTAAAACCAGTCACAAAATCAATCGAAGATATTTGTATACAATTGAGTACAATCTGATCTCCCATGATCACTGAAGTCACACAGGTACTGGTCCAATGAAAGGTAGAAACAACTCAGGAAAGCCGCGACTATAAAATGATGTCTTCAAGTCTTCTACACAATCCACCAAAGGTAAAAGTCTACATCGTGTGAATAAAGGAGATGAGGTCGAACACATTGAGGCTTCGTTTGATTATCGGTCATTGACGTATACCGTTAACAAACAAGAGACAACCTACCAATGATGAAAGTAGGTATCAAAGAACTGAGTACATTATTACAAGTGTGAATAAAGGAGTCGGAGTCGAACACTTGAAGAATCCATTGATCAGGAGATGTTGATGTATTCCCAACTGTCGATGGAGAGAGAACCTGCCACTAATGAATGCAAGACTCTAGGTACTCATAGGAATCTAGGTCTCGTCTCCAGAATAGATGAGTTGAAGTCGATGGAAGGAGACCCACTGAAAGGAGAACATTAAGGAATATCTCATCATTCAACATGAGGTACAAAGCATAAGATTGATGATTTGGAAGAAATCAGATGAATAACATGTTCACGAACCAACGACCCTGTGCATATTTCGTATGTGCCAGGTGCAAGCAGTACACGAAAAAGACCCTCTAAATAGCATCCAATGAGGAAAAATGCTGACAAAGGAGATGAAACCACCAATAGGGCTAATGGAATCCAAGACACAACACGAATCCCAATGTGTTAATAGATGTCTTTTCATCAAACACAAGGGAAACCACCCAATCAACAACCAATGATGAAATGTCGACTGCTGGGTTCAAGGTTACCTACCAATGAGGAAAGTAGGACCAGGGTGTGCAATAGGACTACAAATTTACCTGATTTTGAGACAGACCGAGGGTATGGCCGACATGAAAATTCAAGAGTTTTGAGGAATGACTGACACAGGTTGGTAGACATCCTTTGAACAAGAGCATGAGACATATGGTAGAATCTGGCAGCATAGACTCAATGATGAAAGTTTGAGATGTAGGAGGCATCAATCAAACTCTCCATAGGGTCTGGAAGAGTAACAAGTCAAAGGAGTAAACTCTATGTAATCAGCTCAACGTCCTAAGGTCATGCTAACCCAAAAATTATTATGACAAGTGGACTCAAAAATTTTGTGCTATGTTCAAAGGTGACACGACTGCTTCCAATATAAAATAATATTCCCTTCCCGCTCCTCTTTTTTTGTTTTTTCATATTCAAATGAATGCTATGATACAGAGGAGAAATTGAGTGTCGCAAGTAAGAAAAACAAGTTCCAGCAGTGGAACATACCTATGCTCAATGCAAGGAGGTGCATGCGGGAGATGGACACTCCGGGGAATGTTTCCTCTTGGGTATAGGGTGTCAAGCTGCAAAGAATATAAACAAGGCTCGACTTGGTTGAGGATGCAAACTATTGAGGTAAACTAATTATAATGAAAAAGTGAGAACCGACCATAGGCTCAATACTAAAAGCAAGGGCATGAGATGCAATTACAACTTAATGCCAAAAAATGTCCTTTTTCGTAATCTTAGTCTACTTGTTTTGAAAAACGGATAAACTTGCACCAAATAGACGTCCTTTCAAATCCAATTTACGAGTGTGAAAGAGACAAGTTCACTCGACAATCTTTTCACTTTTTGAAAACGAGTCGGAAAAGAGCTAAAATCAAACTCGCTTGGGAGTCCTCTAGGTATAGTTCAACATGTTTATGAGTAAGAAATGAGGTTCAATATAAAGTCATGTGTTAGCTATAAGGGACTCCCAGTCCTACGAAAAAAATCTCTACATGGGCACCGAATGAAGCAGAGGTTCTAACTAGGGTACGCATGTTTGGTAAGTCTCTACCATTCGATAACGACACTTCTAGATACAGATAGAAGGTTTTGTGTCGCTATAAAATGGGTTCTTACTGAAGGCATATGAGTGATAGTCATAGGACGATGCAAATGTTCTTGATGTAATGGATACCTATCCTATATCCTGGGTAATGAAAACGCTTGCCCAAAGTTATAAACATGCGACATGGCACTGAAAACTACAAGAATCCCTAGATAAAACTACAAAAACCAACTCAATACACTGTTGTATTAGTCCATTATGCCAAAATATTGTCCAAAACTATGCAAAGTGGGTAAAAATTTGCTATAAATAGTAGAAACAAAAATACCATACCATTTGTATTTTTTACCCAAATAGTGGATTTTGGACCAAATTACCTCTGAACTTCGACTGGTGATTGCGGGAGCTACGAGCTGTTAGCACTCTGTAATTCCCAGAGGTTGTCAAAGGGTAGAATAAATTGACAGAGGTAACTTACCAAAACCACTTTTGAAACTGGGATCTAGCCATGCCAGTTTCAGATAGGGATCTCTGTGTATGATTTAGAGTTGTTTGAGTTTTAGATTTAGGCTAGTTAAAATAATATGAGTTTGTTTGTTTGTTTATAAAGATTGGTTGGAGAATTGCATTAAAATTCTATTGGGATATGGGGTCTATATTAAATATTAGGATCATGTACAATTTTTATGAGGTTCCTTCACAGGGAGATATAGTGAGACAACTGGATCTATTAGAGTTAAATGGGATGAAAAAGATAGACCATGCAAGAAATTCAACCAAGCAAAGAAGAAATTAAGAATTCCTTTGCTTAATATCAGACGAATAACATGTAGATCACTAAAATACTAGAAACACAGTGCACGAGACAAATTCTGTTCATTAACTTCCTTTTAATGATTAGAATCAGAAAACATAATGATTACAGAGAAAGATAAACATCACCAACATTTAGACACAAGAATCCTGTGAATAGCCTTTTTATTATTGGTCGATCCTTTTTAAAAATGTTACACAGATAGCTCCTTGGGTGCAAAAATCAACCCTTAATACTTCGAAGTGAGAATTATTTATACAAAAGTTACATCTGATCCTGTCATTAATGACTAGGATATTGTGAAGTAAAAATATAATGAATTAGATTACAAATTACAAAATAATAGGATTGTTGATGATCTATTCGAATCCTTGATGCTGATTCTGGGGGAAGTAGTTGATGATTCATCACTTTGAATTGATTGTCTTCTTCTTGCTGACTTGGAAATCCACCTCACCTTTACTCAAGTAAAGAGCACAGGTCTTCCTATCTCTTTTGACTAGGGATGGAAACCTTGAGAAACTTTCTGTATATTTCATCCATTTCAGTGTACTTGGCAAAGGTAGGATTTGTGATGAAAATGTATTTTATCTCATGTTGGATGCTAAGGTCCAACTGTAAAGTTTCTAAGAAATCTTTGCCAGTAATTCTCCCTTGTATACTTACAAATTTCGAACCATCCTTTTCCATTGTGTTGATCTTCTGCTTATAGTCTGACAAAGTGATGAGCTTATCATTTATCACTAGTAGTCCTGGAAGTACCTTCTTGTGTTGTGTGTCAACCTTGCTAAAAAATATCTTCACCCCAATGTCCATCAGTTGAGCTTTCTCCTCTAGTTGCAACATCAATCCTTTCTTGGTCAAAACCTTCTTGACCTCAAGAATGGTCTATGTCCTATCTTCAATTTCCAATGCCTCTAACTCTTCTTTGGTCTTGGAGTTTAAGAACCTAATGAATTTAGTGGCTTTGTAGGCCTCTCTCCTAATTCTTCCCTTATATTTTCAATTGTTTGTTTGGTTCTCTATATCATTTCATTTTGTTCAAATTTTTTTTATGAGTGGCCATATCTCTGCCATTGACTTGCTGATGTCCATCTAGATGTTTTCCTTGGCTTCAGACAATGTTTTTTCCATGACAGTCTCCTTTTCCAACTTCTGTATTTCTTGGATGAGTCTTTGTGATTTATGTATCTCTGTATTATAGCTAGCTTGGAACATGGATTTCATCTTCTGGAGGTTTTTTACCTCTTCTTGCAATATTTCAATCTCTTCCCCTTGCAAAGTCATGTCCTCCATTGACTTCACCAACTTCTCATAAACATCTGGAACTTTCACTGGAATGGCTAATGGATTTTCTATTGTTGTGGCTGCTGCTGTACTAACTCCCATGAGAGGAACTGCATCCAGGGGGATAAAAACCATCTGCACGCTCTGTTCTTTCTCTTTAATTAACTTATATAGCTCAGCCTCCATATCCTTTATCTGGGAATTTTTCTCCATTATCAATTTCAACATCTCATCCTTATGCCCTTCACTCTCAACTATTTCCTTTGCTTGTGAATCTTTAGTGGCTAGAAGTTTCAATTGTTTCCTCATAGATGTTATGTCAGCATTTTTCTTCTTTAGTAGTTCCTCGACTACTTTGAAATTGGATGGATCATAGTCGATCTTTAGAACCATCTCCTCTAGGGATTTGATCTTATTATATTTGGCTAGATAATATATCTTTTCCAGCTTCTACTGAGACTGGACATTGTTTAAAGACACCTGCAATTTTGCAGCAGTCAAGGATGTATTTATCAAGGTGGAGAAGATCATCTTCCCTGTTTGTCTATGCATGTCCATTTGATCTGCTAGATGAAACTCTTTTACATCAAACTCAAATGATTCTTTTTTGTTATTAGAAGTTGTCCTAGGGTGAGGGACTTGTGCCTTTAAAAATTCCATGTCCATCCTTCCCTTCTCTGTGTCAAAGGAAAACATTAATCTATGTTGAGCTATGGATGTATTCTTCCAAAACTGGGCATATGTGTTGTTGTTTAGGAGTTCATTCTTCTGCTTGATCATCTTGTATTTGTCAAAAATGTTTGATCCTGTTGGCTCTTTTGTGGACTTGGATGACAATGTAGTTTCTGTTTTCTTCTTGGAAGAGGATGTAGACACAATATGCTGACTGCTCGAGAAAACCGAGGAATGTGGTCCCTCCATGACAATGGTGGACTGTGTTTCTCCTTCTCTAAACCGGTCTAGTGTGTGGCTAGTTTTAGTCCTCTTTCTGTACACTTGGAAATCCTCAGCTGACACTTTAGTGACCGAAGAAGAAACTTATTTCCTAGCTCTCTTTTCTGCCTATACTTGAGGAGTGATGGTATGTGAAATGTTGGCAGGTGAAGGTTGTTCTTTTGTCTCTAGCAAAGCATTTTCTTACCAATATCTTGGTTCATGAACTTTTCAATCTCAGGCTTTGGCATGTGGGCATAAGGAGAAGTCTTCTGTTTAAGCCTGGTTTCCGATATGATACCAAAGGGATCATAATTTCATGGGAAAATCAGACCGAATTTCATTTCTTTCAAGAGATTGTTGGCTTCTTCTCCTGCAGCTTTGTTGTTACATATGAAAGAACCAATTTGGATCTTGATCCTGAGCTGCTGCTTCTTTTTGAATGACACAAAGTGGATGTCATCAAAGTTGATCATCTGTTTATTGTATTCCAAGGAAAATATTATGAGAGGAAGGTACTTTGGCAGCTTGTATGGAGGTAATTCACACCCATAGACTCTGATCTCAGTATGGTTTTGGTAAAGATACTAGTCCCTTGTTTTGGCTAAGTCTGATAAGTGAAGAATTATCTGGACCTCTTCATTTATCTTTGGTTCCATTTTGTTGCTGAGAATGCACACGGGGTGGTAAAACTGGTCGATGAAGTGTTTGAAATTGAACTCGGATGAGTTCTTCCTCCCTAGTGATGTTCAAGAAGTCACTGGTTGAGGGTTCCCATTTTGCATCCAATTTATGAAAGGCACAAGAGAACATGTCTGCTTGGAAGAAAAGGAACAGGTGCACCAGCACCGAGGAGTACCTGAACATTCCCTCTGTGGAAAACAGTTCATGTATAATGTTGGCTAGAAACTGACTACAATCAAATTGAGTTGTAGCTTTTTCTTCTGTGGAGAAAATGGACAGAAAACCCAAAATGGGTTCATCTACCCATTCATTAGAGTAATATCCTAATAGACAACATAGGGTGGAAATAATTTGGTTGCCTTTGACTGAGAAGATGGAAGAAGGATAGGGAGGGTTCTTTTTAGGCAATTGCACGTCTTCTGGTAAGAAGATTTGAAATATCTGGGCTCTTTGAGGAAAGGAAATTTTATGATAGAGTTTAGTCAGAATTTCAATGGAGAAGGGGCTGGCCGAATCAATTTTGGGTATTTGCATCATCCGGTTTATTGTTTCAGGGGTGATGGTGAACAAAGTTTCACCAAATGAAGACACAATGGCTCTTTGGCCTGGAAGGTAATGAGCTTATCACTTCAGGGAGAACTCATGGAAGTGATAGGTCTGGGGAAACATGTAAAGTGGCAGATTAGACTCCCAGAGTCCGATCTCATCACTCTGGTCTAGTAAAATATCTTTAAGCTAGAAGTGTGATTCGAAGAAATCAAATTCACACTTCGGCTCTGCAACTCGATAATCTTTATCAGCTAGGGGAACACGATCCAAGTCGATGAGAGGAGGAAGAAACATGTTTTATTATGTTTCAGTGGATTTAGATTTGGTCGCCATCAATAAACGAAGGTCTGAAGACGGAAAATGTTGTTGACTGTGACTACCCGGTTTAATGGCACTGGTGTGCCTGGTGGTAGTAAGCTTGAAAACGAGAAACGACTATGTATGGATCAGTGAACAGTGCGGAAATGGCGAAAAAACAGAGTTAAATGGTGTAGGGGGGTGTCTGTTATGGCGCGGGTGGTGAGTTGGGCGAGTAACGGTCACGAGAGATAGCATTGATTGGCCAAAGGTTAGATGGGTGTGACGTGGTGGGTTTTTAATGGCTAATGGGTATAGTGGGGTGTGGCATGTGACAGGGTAGCGGGGTACGATGCCAGAGTGAGGTGGGCAGTATCAGATAAGCGGTTGGGCGGTAAGAGGAAAAGAG
>JASDQU010681785.1:8083-33712 GCA_032191745.1 Picea mariana | reverse complement strand
ATGAACATAGTATAAAGGATAGTTATGTGGTTTCTCTTGACTACTGACCATGTATTTCATCAGAGTCTCTCTGTACAATCTTCTTTGTTGACCAAAAACATGAATGGTGGCATAAGACATGTATACCTGTAAGGTACCCTTTAACTTGACACCCCATGATAGAGATAATAGCATACCATACTTGGGAGGAATGTCTGCTACAGCAATATCCATTACCATGCTTTTGGCTGGGATTTGTGCCAAGGTAATTCACAAGTCTTTGATCAGACCTATGCATTTAACTTTGCTTAAGTCAAAGGAGTATAATTCTTTGTAAGGCATGGTGATATCAAGCCCTAGTTTCTCCATCACCTTGGGCATAAGATTGTGAGAAGCACCAGAATCCATCATGACATTATGTAATGTCTTATCATGGATATTTAAACTGATATAAAACGAAGGAACAACACCATTTTTAGTTTGTCCCTCAACCTTAGGACCAAACAACATCTCTGGTTGATCATCAACAATGTTCACAGTGTCTGTACCTACTCCTAGTTCTATGTTCAATACTTTGATCACTTGTGATCTGTAAGCATTTTTGTTCATCAGTTATGTCAGAGGAATATGTATTTTCAATTTGGCCAATTCACTTTCTAGGCTGATTGTGGTAGAAGTTCTGCTTTGACTCTGAAAATATGATTTATCAGTCACGTTTTTATGTGTCATAGTACTAGGATGACTTGTGGATGCAACCTCAGTTTGAATTTTTCTTTGTAAAGATTCAAGAGTTATTTTTGCAGGGGCCTCTGAGTTTTTGTTTTTAGGAACTTTCTTAGGAGCAATATCAAAGGTTTTATTAGTTTCAGAAGATTTCTTAGTTGGGTTGTCGTTAGAATTTTTACTCCTCAAGTTGTATTGTCTATGGACTTACATTATTGCATTTTTGAAGGCTTGCTGTTCTAAATCCCCCTCATCTAATTCGGTCTGTGAGAGGAGAAAAAGTTCATGTCCTTCCTGAGTGAGAAAAATGGAATCATTGTCATTAACCCCCATAAGATTTATGTGAATTCCATATAACTCCTCAATTATCTCTCCCCCTTCATCAACATAGTTTTCTTGAAGCGGTGGCCCAATATGCTGATCATGACCTCTCTATTCCATTTGATCTCTGGGTTCTCTTTGTTTGATCTGAGGAGGATTTCTTCTAAAATTGGGATTTCAAATCTAAGGACCAGGATGATTCTCTCTAGGCGGGTTTCTGTCACTGATTTCTAGTCTTTCCATTAATATCCCCACAGTTCTGACTAAATAATCAATTCTAGCATCTGAGGTAGAAGTGGAGGGTTCTTCTTTAATTGTAACTCTCCTTTCCATTCTTTGTCTGGCTCTCCTAGCCAGTAGATTTGCTTCAACACTGACAACACTATTTTGCATATCTTCCAGAGTGGCAGAGTTTCTTTCTCTTAATTGGTAGGAAATGCCAAGATCGAACCCATCCAGGAACTTGATCAAGGACAGGCCATGAGGAGGTTTGATATTAGTAGGAATTGCATTATATATATTATTGAAACGAGTGCAATAGTCATGCATATTTTCCCCTTGGTTTCTCCTGATATTTTCATATTCAGATAAAATCTGAAGAGGATTTTTCTTTACCTCCCACCTATTGAGGAAATTTTAGTGAAAAGAAGCAATATCAACTATGCTAGCAGTAGGTAATGCTTTAAACCATTTTTTGACCTCACCAGTTAAACTTTGTGCAAAGAGTCTCATTTGAACATTTGCTTCGTCAACTCCTTGTAAATCGAAGAAATCATTCATTTTATCCACATGTTGTTGTGCATTAAAGGCTCCAGTACCATCAAACTGAGGAATCTTAGTTTGATAATCCCGGGGCATGTTATGTAAGGGAGTATCTAACACCAGGGGAACATATCTTGCTTCCATGATTGGTGGAGGAGGTTGGATGACAACTTGTATAATTGGTGGAGAAGTGACAAAAGATGTGGAGGAAGCAGGGCTGGGAGGCATAGACTGAGATGCTTGAGGATTGATAGAAGCTGCAACAATAGAAATAGTAGAAAGATCAATAGACTGTTGAAAATAGGATTTGTACAAGGCTTGGTCAAGATTTGATGCTAGATCTTGTAGTTTCTCAAACTCTTGAAGGATGTGTTGATCAAATTCTGTTCTAGGAGAGATTCTTTCAAGGGTTCTAGGTTGGAGGATGGTTTGATCTAGTACTATTTTATCCACAAAGCTATTGGATTTGGTTCTGAAGAGGCTCTACTCAAAAGGTAGGTCAAACATGATGTATTAGATTGTGACAAGCTTCTATAGAAGGGAAGTGGTCCTTTGAAGAAGACTGATGCTTCCTTGACCATCTACTATGTTTCTTTTTCTGATTAATTTTTCAGGGTTATCTACTGTTGTTACAGGTTCTGGATCACGGTGAGATCCGATGTGAATTCGTTTTGGAGAAAAAACTTTAAATTTTTAAGAAATCTAATTTAATATGTACAAATTTCAACAACCTCTAAACATTTATCTCTTGAGAGTTAGATCTTTGATTGTTCAGAAATAATTTTTTTTTTTTTTTATCTAGGGAAGAGGATTTGTAAAGATGGAAAAAATTGTTCAATTCCCCAGTATGGTCGCCACTATGTTAGGACTTTGTAATTCCTAGAGGTTGTCAAAGGGTAGAATAAATTGATAGAGGTAACTTACTAAAACCACTTTTGAAACTGGTATCTAGCCCTGCTAGTTTCAAAGAGGGATCTCTCTATATGATTTAGAGTTGTTTGAGTTTTAGATATTAGGCTAGTTAAAATAATCTAAGTTTATTTGTTTGTTTATAAATATTGGCTGGAGAATTGCATTAAACCTCCATTGGGCTATGGGTTCTATATTAAAGATTATGATCATATACATTTTTTATGAGGTTCCTTCACAGGGCGAGATAGTGAGACCGCTGGATCTATTAGAGTTAAATGGGATGAAAAAGATAGAACATGTGAGAAAGTCAACCAAGCAAATAAGCAATTAAGAATTCCTTTACTTAATATCAGACGAATAACATGTAGATCACTAAAAGACTAGAAACAGAGTGCACGAGACAAATTATGTTCATAAACTTCCTTTTAATGATTATAATCATAAAACATAATGATTACAAAGAAATATAAACATTAACAGAGAAAGATAAACATCACCAACGTTCATATGCAAGAATCCTGTGAATAGCCTTTTTATTACTGGTTGATTCTTTTTGAAAATGTTACACAGATATCTCCTTGGGCGCAAAAATCAACCCTTAATACTTCAAAGTGAGAATTATTTATACAACAGTTACATCTAATCCTGTCATTAATGACTAGGATATTGTGGATTAAAAATCTAACTAACTAGATTACAAATTACAAAATAATAGGAATGTTGATGATCTATTCGAATCCTTAGTGCTGATTCTGGGGGAAGTAGTTGATGATTCATCACTTTGACTTGATTGTCTTCTTCTTGATGACTTGAAAATCCACCTCACCTTTACTCAAGTAAAGAGCACAGGTCTTCCCATCTCTTTTGACTAGGGATGGAAACCTTGAGCAACTTTCTATATATTTTGTTCATTTCAATGTACTTGGAAAAGGTAGTCTTTATGATGAAAATGTATTTTGTCTCATGTTGGATGCTCAGGACCAACTGTAAAGTTTCTAAGAAAGCCTTGCCAGTAATGCTCCCTTGTATACCTGCAAATTTACAACCATCCTTTGCCACTGTGTTGATCTTCTGCTTATAGTCTGACAGAGTTATGATCTTATCATTTATCACTAGTAGTCCTGGAAGTCCCTTCTTGTGTTGTGTCTCAACCCTGCTAAAAAATATTTGCACCCCAATGTCCATCATCTAAGCTTTCTCCTCTAGTTGCAACATCAATCCTTTCTTGTTCAAAAACTTATTGACCTCAAGGATGGTATCTTCCCTGTCTTCAATTTCCAATTCCTCTAACTCCTCCTTGGTCTTGGAGTTTAAGAACCTGATGAGTTTAGTGGCCTCTGTAGGCCTCTCTCCTAATTCTTCCCTTATATTTTCAATTGCTTGTCTGGTTCTCTATACCAGTTCATTTTGTTCAAAATTTTTTTTTATGAGTGGCCATATCTCTTCCATTGACTTGTTGATGTCCATATAGATGTTTTCCTTGGCTTCAGACAATGTTTTGGCCATGAAAATATCCTTCTGCGGCTTCTGTATTTCTTGGCTGAGTCTTTGTGATTTATGTATCTCTGTATTATAGTTGGTCTGGAACATGGATTTCAAATTCTGGAGGTTTTTTACCTCTTCTTGCAATATTTTGATCTCTTCCCCTTGCAAATTCATGTTCTCCATTTACTTCACCAAATTCTCAAAAACATTTGGAACTTTCAATGGAATGGATGATGGAATTTCTGTTGTTGTGGCCGCTACTATACTAAATACTTTGAGAGGAACTACGTCCAGGGGGATAACAACCATCTACATGCTCTGTTATTTCTCTTTAATTAACTTATCTAGTTGATCCTCCATCTCCTTTATCTGGGCATTCTACTCCATTATCAATTTCATCATCTCCTCCTTGTGCCCTTCACTCTCAGCCATTTCCTTTACTTGTGAATCTTCAGTGGCTGGAAGTTTCAATTGTTTCCTTAGAGATGCTATGTCATCATTTTTCTTATTCAATAGTTCCTCGACTTCTTTGACATTGGATGGATCATAGAGGATTTTCAGTACCAACTCCTCTAGGGATTTGATCTTATTATCTTTGTCTAGAGAAGATATTTTTTCCATCTTGAACTAAGACTTGACATTGTTTAAAGACACTTGCAATTTTGCAGCAGTCAAGGATGTATTTGTCAATGTGGAGAAGATCATCTCCCCTATTTATCTATGCATGTCCATTTGATCTGCTGGATGAACCTCTTTTACATCAAAGTTAAATGATGCTTTCTTGTAATCAGAAGCAGTCTTGGGGTGAGGGACCTATGCCTGTAAAAATGCCATGTGCATCCTTCCCTTCTCTGTGTCAAAGAAAGACAATAATCTGTGTTGAGTTGTGGATGTCTACTTCAAAAACTGGGCATATGTGTTGTTGTTCAGGAGTTCATTCTTTTGCTTGATCATCTTGTATTTGTCAAAAATGTTTGATCATGTTGGCTCTTTTGTGGACTCGACTGACAATGTAGTGTCTGTTTGCTTCTTGGAAGAGGATGTAGACACAATATGCTGACTTCCCAAGAAAACTGAGGAATGCAGTCCCTCCATGACGATGGTGGACTGTGTTTCTCCTTCTCTAAACCAATCTGGTGTGTGGCTGGTTTTAGTCCTCTTTCTATACACTTGGAAATCCTTAGCTGACACTTGAGTGACCGAAGGTGAAACTTCTTTCATGGCTCTCTTTTCTTCCTGTACTTGAGGAGTGCTGGTATGTGAAATGTTGGTAGGTGAAGGTTGTTATTCTATCTCTAGCAAAGTGTTTTGTTGCCAATCTGTTTGATTCATGAAATTTTCAATCTCAGGCTTTGACACGTGGGAATAAGGAGAAGTCTTATGTTTGAGCCTGGTTTCCGATATGATGTCAAAGGGATCATAATTCCATGGGAAAATCAGACTGAAGTTCATTTCTTTCAGGAGATTGTTGGATTCTTCTCCTGCAGCTCTGTTGTTACATATGAAAGAACCAATTTGGCTCTTGATCCTGAGTTGCTGCTTCTTTTTGAATGACATGAAGTGGATGTCATCAAAGTTGATCATCTGTCTGATGTATTCCAAGGAAAATATTATGACAAGAAGGTACTTTGGCAGCTTGTATGGAGGTAATTCACACCCATAGACTTTGATCTCGATATGGTTCTAGTAAATATACTAGTCCCTTGTTTTGGCTAATTCTGATAAGTGAAGAATTATCTCGACCTCTTCATTTATCCTTAGTTCCATTCTGTTGCTGAGCATGAACACCACTGGGTGGTAAAACTGGTCTATGAAGTGTTTGAAACTGAACTCGGATGATTTGTTCCTCACTAGTGATGTCCAAGAAGTCATTGGTTGAGGGTCCCCATTTTGATCCAATTTCTGAAAGGCACAAGAGAATCTGTCTGCTTGGAAGAAAAGGAATAGGTACACCAACACTGAGGAGTAATTGAACATTCCCACTGTGGAAAACTTGAAAATCTGTTCATGTATAATGTCATCCATAAACTGACTTTAATCAAATTGAGTTGTATCTTTTTCTTCTATGGATAAAATGGACAGAAAACCCAAAATGGGTTCATCTACCCATTCATCATAGTAATATCATAACATGCAACATAGGGTGAAAATGATTTGGTTTCCTTTGACTGAGAAGTGGAAGAAGGATAGGGAGGGTTCTCTTTAGGCAACTACATGTCTTATGGTAAGAATATTTCAAGTATCTGGGCTCTTTGAGGAAAGGAAAGTTTCTGATAGAGTTCAGTCACAATTTCAATGGAGAAGGGTTGGCAGAATCAGTTCTGGGTATTTGCATCATCTAGTTTATTGTTTTAGGGGTGATGGTGAAGAGAGTTTCACTAGATGAAGACACGATGGCCCTTTGGCCAAGAAGGTAATGATCTTGGCACTTCAGGGTGAACTCATGGAAGTAATAGGTTTGGGGAAACATGTAAAGTGCAAGATTAGACTCCTAGAGTTCGATCTCGTCACTCTGGTCTAGTAAAATATCTTTAATCCAGAAGCGCAATTCGAAGAAATTGAATTCTCACTTCGTATCTACAACTCGATAATATTTATCAGCTAGGGGAATGCGATCCAGGTCGATGGGAGGAGGAAGAAATGCATTTTCTTCTGTTTCAGTGGATTTAGATTTGGGCGCCATCATTAAACGAAGATCTGAAGAAGGAAAGCGGTGTTGACTATGACTACCTGGTTTAATGGTGCTTGTCGACAGTGTGCTTGGTGGAGGTAATCTTGAAAATGGTAAATGATTTTGTCTGGATCAATGAACTATGTGGGAATGACGAAACAACGAAGTTAAATGGTGTAGGGGGTGTCTGTTATGGTGCAGGTGGTGATTTGGATGAGTAATGGTCATGGGGGATGGCGTTGATTGGCTAACAAGTAGATGGGTGTGATTTGGTGGGTATTTAATGGCCAACATGTATAGTGGGGTGTGAGGTGTGACAGGACAACGGGGTATGGTGGAAGAGTGAGGTGGGCGGTATCAGATAAGTGGTTAGGTGGTTTCCTTGGAGGGGGGTGTAGGCGGTAAGAGGAAAAGAGAGAGGGGGGGGGAGGTAATATCTGGAGTTGACCAATTGCGGGGGGCCTGGTAAGATTTGGAGATGACACATTGCAGGGGGCCCGCGCTAGGAAAACTACTCTCCCAGAACCCCCCCCATTGAAGGCAGAAAGGTCGGGTGGGTACGATATTCACTGCTAACTGTTGATATGAGCGTGGCTTGATCAGCCATTGATATATGTGCGCCCTTTAGCCACAAAGTGTCAAAATGTCAAATCCCAATAGACCTTAGGATAAAATGCATATTGTGGGTAGCGCTATCTCCCTCTTCTTAATTTTTTCACCAAGGGGTCAAAAAGACATCAATTTAACTCAAATAAAAGGCATTAAATCAACCTTTTGAATTTTTTTATTGAAATAAAACATGTTAAGGTAGTTCCTAATCGAATTACCCAACACATTAACCCAGTTTAAACTATTGGGTCAATAATTACTCTAACCTAAGATATTTGGCCAAGCTTATACTGTTTGGCCAAACTTTTTCACTAACCTATCTAATTTGGCCAAGATTAGACTATTTGGCCAAATTTATTCACTATCCTATCAACATAAATCCAAAGTGTTTGATCATGGTTAGGCAGTATGAATCAAACCAAACTTATTTCATGGGATTTTATCTTTTCATCTTTTATTTTTTATACCCTCTTTTGATTTTTATTCTTTTATTTTATTTTATTTTTCTTTCTTTTTATTTTGTAAATCATTTGCAGAAAAATATTATTTACAATACAACACAACTAGAGTAAGAGATTATAATCACCAGGTGATCCTATTAAATATAGGTTTATAACATGAGCGACGAAATTGATGACCGTCTAAACTAGGTAATTCCTCTTCCTCTTCTCTTTCTTTTCAATGGATTAGATTTTGTAATTAGGTTCTAATTTTTAAGTTATTAGGGCGCAAACTAAAACTTTAGGTGTATGCGGGCTATAGTTCATCGGGTCACGTATACACATGATTATACACGATTTTTTAAAATACAACCTGCATATAATCATCCTTATACGCAATTGTGAATGCTACAACCCGCGTATATCTCCGTAACAATGTTTTTTAGTGGTTGCTAACTTAAAAAAGGATTTTTCTCTTGCAGGATGGTGCTAGAGTGGAGGAAAAGGGAACATGAGGAGGTAGATCTTGTTGTGGAGAGAGATCCAGGGGCCCAAATGGCCTTGAAAAGATGCGGACTACATAAGGTTAGGTCTCTCAAAGGTATGAGGGCCCAAGTGAGATTGCTACAGTTGCTCGTGGATTACTGGGATCCAGATAGTGAGAGATTCAAACTTGATGGAAAACCATTAAGGATTGAATTCGAGGACATTTATTTCTTTATGGGGTTGTCCTTTCGAGGTGAGGTGGTCAACCTCAAAGCCTGGGGAGTTGGGAGCAGTATGAAAATAGAGGAATGCATAGACGCTCATTGCATTGCAGGGACTGAGAAGGTCAGGATCCAACTCCCCATTTGAGCGATAAACAATCTAAGCCTCAATATTGTTGTCCTTGTTTTGACATGGATCACAGGATTGACCTCTTTGCACCAGGCATCGAGGCTGCTTATGTTCTACTCAATGGAGTGCTTGAGACCCATAGTGTATGACTGGTGCACCTCACTACTGGCTAACATGAAGAGCCATTCAATAAAATGCAAACAGGGTAGTAAAAGGAACTTCGGGTTCACTTATATCTTGTTTATCTTTTTCTTTGAGCGGGTTCCAGGCTTGGGACCTAGATTCAAGATTATTTCATGTGGAACTTGTGATCCAACCATGGCATGGTGGACTGAGGTGATGAGGCGACAGGGGGGAGGTAGGGTGCCAACACCCTACAATGACAACTTCTTATTCTAGTGGAGACGGAAGGTCATCGCTCTGGATGAATATCCTTACAAAGGGATCAATTTTAGAGGGGATCCTGACATTCCATTACCACCAGGGACCGCCTATGGAGACATAGGTATGTCAAAGTTTTTTAAATATTTCATTTTTTGTATTTTTCTATAGGAAAACAAAAATATTTTTGGATGATATTAAGTACTAATTAGACATGTATGTGACACAGACGTAGGTCCACGACGGCCAGATGGAATTCCATGACATCGTTGAAGGAACCGGGGAGATGAGACAATGGGAGGGGATGCAGAGAGAGTCCTTTAAAATGTGCAGGGAAACATGTCTCATTTGACACAAAGGATTTCGATGGTTCAAGTGGAGGATTTATTGGAGGCTATGTAGTGGCAGGTGGTAGGTGTGCCCCATGCTTGGGTGTGAGTCTTTCGACATCTCACAAATGCTGTATTTTGGTATCATGACACTCATTTAGCACCACAGGTGTAGATGTCATGATTATTGTATGATCGACAATATATGTATATTGAGGGTATTAGCCCCAATTGTGTACTATAAACATCATATTTTTTGAAATATATATAAAAACATGGTTCTCCGACTTTACTTATGTTACAATGTGTACATTAATGAGAATGTTTTCTTTGGTTTAGTTATGTGACAAATGCCAATCTAAAACAAAATTAGCATATGCATTGGATACATAATTATAACTCCTAGGGATGTGATGATAAGTAATAAAATCAATCTGTCGTTCCAAAAGTCGTACCTGTAGGAATCGTCGGAGTAAAGAAGGGTCACGCACATGGTAACTACCATTCAACTGACATACTACTAAATGGGAGTCTAGGTGAACCTCCAATGAGAGAATACCATGTGAAATGGCATCACGCAAAAGTTCTATAACGACACTATATTTGACCAAATTATTCATGGATGGCCCTAGGCATATGCCACTTGAAGACACCAGTAGACCCTTGGGTGAGTAAACAACCCAAGAGGTGGAAGCCAAGTTACATGTAAGACGACTGACCCCATATGCGAATCCTAAGTAGACTGGAAAATCTGTTGACATCTACCAACCAAGGGAAAACTCAATAAGCAAGCTGAAGATAAAAAGGAAAAATATATATACACTAAATTACATTAGTATACAAAGAGTTACACCCAATTTTTGGGCTCAAGCGTAATATATTTTCAAATAGATCCCATTCCTGGGCTCAACCAACATGTTCCCTTCATAATCTTCTAATTCACAGGATCCTTTTTCTAAGATACATCACACGATATAGGGATCGTGCCACATGGGTTTGAACTTGCCTGCCCCTACTGGTTCTTTGGATTGATCATATAAAAGGACCAAGTCACCCTCAACATACAACCATGGACAGATAGACTTATCGTACTGGACCTTGACACATCTTTTATTCTCTTCGATAGTCGTAGAGGCATCTCGACGCTTCTCATCTAAGCTCTATAGGTGTACGAGGCATCATTCAAGATCGAAAGTGTCAGGTAGAAGTGCAACTGCCAATCTAAGAGAAGGGATTTCACATTCAATAGGTAAGATTGACTCCACACCGTGTCCTAACTTGAACAAATAAAAATCGGTGGCGGTATTGACTGATGTTCGATATGCCCAAAGTGCGGGATATAGCATGTTATGCCAATCAGACTTGCTTTGGCTGACAATTTTCTGCAAAATGGTCTTGAGAGACTTGTTCATGGCCTGTACTTGTCCATTTTCCTGGGGGTAGTAAGGGGAATAATGACCATTCTTAAACCCTAGCTTAGATTCTAGTTCTTCCATCATTTCATTCTGAAAGTGACTGCCATGATTAGTGACAATATCACTCGAGATTCTTAACCTGGCTATAATTTGATTGAATACGAAGAAGATGACAGTATTCCCATCAGATTTAATTATATACATGGCCTCGAACCACTTATTAAAGTATTCCATGAACACGATAATGTGTTGATTCCCCCCAACCGAAGTTGGGTTTCAATCCACAAAGTCCACCCTCCACTTGGTGAAGGGACCAACAGTAATGATCGGATGGAGAGGGGTTGGATGTGAGCGGATATTCCAAGTGAACACCTAGAAGGGGTGACACTTCTTAACCGCTTCAACACAATCTTTAAAGATATAAAACAAAAAATAACCAGCTTGGAAAATTTTCTGGGTTGTCACAAGCCCGGATAGATGAACACCACAAGCCCCATTGTGGCAGTCATTTAGAACAGACTCGAATTCTTCGTGAGTTAAAAAATGATGCAAGATATTGTCTACTCCTCGATGATACAGAGTTTCGCTGATGATAAGATAGTTCTTAGATTGGTATCATATACATTGTCGGTCATCTCGCAAGACAAGGAAAATGTGTTCATCTGCAAATGAATCAACATGAATAATATCCTCATCTAATCGCAAGAAGTTGGATATTAACTCTACAAACACTAGTGATTTCTTGGATTTCACAGAAACCAAATCGAGATCGAATTCTTGTAGGATGAAAATCCATTTATTGTAATTTCCCCCTATGATACGCCTGGTAAGGATGTCTTGAAATGGATTGACTTTGGCAACCATTGTAGTTTTTCAAAGAAATATATAATGCTGTAACCGTTGGATTGCATGAACGACAACCAACGATATATTTTAAACGTGAGAATATTTGAGTTCATGACCAACTAAGTTTTGACTGAGATAGTAATTGACGTGCTCGTGGAGCTCATCATCCTCCTGAACCAACACCATACCAATCGTCTCTTTGGACGCGGTGACATAAAGAAATTAATATCTAATGCATCGAAGTATTCCTGGGCTAACTCATCCTAAATAAGAGGGGCGTCCTTCTTCAAGAGATGCATGAAACCCTTAGTAATATTGGCATAGTTCACTATAAACCGACACAAAAAGTTATCTTTCCCCTGTAAACCTTGAATTTGTTGAATAGTGCACGGGGGAGGCAATCAAACTATTGCCTCAACCTTTAACGGATCTACCATGATCCCAGTCTCAGAGACTAAAAATCCTAGAAGATGACCTAACCTAACACAAAAGATTCATTTATGAGGGTTCAACTGGATGTGATAACGACGACATCTTTCAAATACTAGCCAAAGGTGCTTAGGGTGATCCACTCTCTTATGGGAGTGATCAACAAGATCGTCAATATAGGCTTTGACTATATGCTTGAGATTGTGAAATGTGAAGGTCGTAGCATGTTGGAAGGTTTCTCTGACGTTTTTAAGGCCGAAAAGGATCTTCCGGTATGAGAAAGTACCCCAAGGGAAAAAAAATTCCATCTTGTGTTGGTCCTTAGATTTAATCTGAATTTGGTTATACCCTGAAAATCCATCCATAAAAGAAAAAACTTTGCTTCCCGCACACTCGTCGAGAATACGATCGATGAAGGGTGTTGAGAAGTTGTCTTTAGGACATGCCTTGTTCATGTCACGAAAATCCATGCATACACGGATGGTTCCTTTCTTTTTATTCATAGGAATGGGATTGGATACCCATTCAGTCAAGGGAACTAGTTAGATAAAGCCAACATTAAGCAATTTTTTCTACTTGTACCTTAATAGTGAGGGCCTTCCAGGGATTAACAACTCTAAGATGTTGTTGAACAGAATTAGCATCTGGGTAATTTTTAATCTCATGTTCGATAATTCGAGGGCTGATTCCTGGCATCTCTTCATATGACCAAGTGAATACATCTTGGAATTCCTTGAAGAGTTCGGTGTGGATCAGGATTTCTTCTGGAAAACAATCTGCACCGATGTGTACATTTTCAATCTTTCCAGGGATACGAGAGATATCGATCGTGACGATAGGGGAGATACTCACCATGTTTCCTTCATCATAAATGTTGTGTGTATCAAGTGCAACTGTGGCATGATCAAATATCTTGCTCAAAGTAGATCTAAATTTATCTTGTTCGATTCTAGCAAGCTCTGGGAGAAAATAAGAGCGATGATGCATATCATCCCAAGGTTTGTTAGAAGCATTCATGGCTTCAACAATAGCTTCGTTTGAAGGAAAAGTCTCATCGAAGAAGTTGTGTGAACAATATGACAAAGTGGCCCACACAGGCTCCATGACATGATCCTCCTCGTCTGTTTGTGAGGTAACAGGATCTGGATCGACGGAAGATTCAAGAACAACTTGATATGCAATATATGTTACCGATAGTGGCATGGCCATGCTAGAATGTGACTGACCTTTACAAGATGTTGTCGAGGAAGGTAGGGTCCAATGATCGTAAAAATAGTAAGTGTAGAAAGGAACGAACCTCTCTGACGAAATGAGCCTACTTGACATGGCGTAAATATGGTGAACCGGTGCCATAAAGTTGAAGGTACCCATAAGGGAAGAATACATTCTAACACTGATATTATCAGTTGTCGACTGATAATTTTTTATCACAGGGATCGACGGTCCAATAGATGCATTGGGACTAGCATACGCAAAGGACAATTGATCGATCGTCACCATCTTCCCATCGTGAGGGAAATAAAGAGTATAGAATATGGACGATACAATTGCAGTCATAGCGTAAGTCCAATTGCGTCCTAGTAACAAGTTATAATCGAGAGGTGCATCAACCGCCTCGACATCCACCTCTATCGTCTTCCCACCTAACTGGACCAGAAATCCAGGAAGAATACCATGAGGGCAGAAGGAACGATCGTCAAAAGCAATCAACATGATCAGAGACTGAGAAAGGGTCGGAGAGCCGAGGGATTTCCAAAATACCAGGGACATCACAAATGTTGCAGCTCCTTTATCAACAACAATATGCTTGATGGTATACTTTGAGTAACCCACGTGGATTTGGAATGCCACATGGTAAGGCAAGCGAGGATTCAAATTTGTGACATCAAACTTGATAACTTTCGAGCCACAAGGATCTAGAGCTCCTAACATAGATAGCAAGGAATTCCTCTATGAAGGACATGTATGGAGTACCTCCAGAGTTAACATCGCACAAGGGGTTTGACCTAGGTCCTCAACAATAGAGTAATTTTGGGTGGATCTATCATTATGATTGTGGGTAGAGAACTTAAGTACTCCTTTTGGACTATGAGGTGGGGGCTCTGGTTTTTTGATCTGTAAGGGTGTCTCCAGAGGAGGGGGACACTCTAGACTAGGTAGAGTCTATGGAGAACTATAATCGTGAGACCGAGTGGCTATATTAACCTCATATTTAACCATATTGATGCATAAACAGTCATCGTCTTGTGTTGGTGGGTTTTGAATCCCACTCGCTACATTTCCGGCATTTGAGGAGATCAAGGCCATGTGCTGGTTATGTGTAAAAGGATTAGTCAGCACAATGGGTGGTATAGATAAAAGCCTCATAGCCTCCACAAGTTTGGGGGATAAATGGGTAAGGTGATCGTTTGTACAAATATTACAAGGAAACTTCACCTTCCACCTTTATTTCTTTCCCTCACTAGCTTTAATATTTGTCTTCTCATTATTACCATTGTCCTTGGGTTTATTATTATTCTTCCCACCCCTACGATTATTTATTACGTCCTTTCTTCTTATTCCCTCATGGTTCTTGGTTACCATTCGGGCTAGTCGACGATTGAAAAAAGTGTACATCCACTGATTAAGTGGGATTAGAGGACACAGATGAAGCTGGCCCTCCTACAGACTAGTTTAGAGACAAGTCTTTCAAATGGCTTGTCACCGATTCTGTAGATTTCACATTGACGGAGCCCACAATTCCATTGGAATGAGGTCCGAGATTTTGTCTAGGGTCATAGTTTGACCTCGGTGCATCATGAATAATCTTGTATAACATCATAGACTGAGAATATATAATATCTAACTGCTGGGCTTTAAAAATCGCCTCTTCCTCAGAAGTAACCCTAGATGTAGAAACATCCTTCAAAATATAAGGAAGGAGAGATTTAAGGAACCACTCTAGCAAGAATTCTGGGGGTATGTAGGCCTTGATCAACCTCTTTCATCTATGCCACTCCTGGATGTGATCGGAGATATGAGTGGCCCTATCTTGATGAAATTTCGATAGAAGTTCGATGCCAACATGGTAACGAACTGACAATTGGAAGTTACTGAGGAAGACTAAAACCAGCTGATTTAAATTTCCATAGGACCCCTTAGGTAGCTCGATATACCATTTCATGGCAACCCCCATGAGGGTGCATTGAAACAATCTTAATAAAATATAATCTTCATTAAGGGAATTCAAAGACCACAGGTGAAAGGTGGTAACGTGATCACCGGGATCCTCACCAGTCCTTCCCTCAAATTTTGAAATATCCGAGGGAATCTTAGTGGAGTTGGAGGGCCATGACAAATCATGATGCACGGGGTCATTCATTAACTTAGACAATTCTGGAAAATTGAGCGTGGCCAGAAAAGGGAGATGAGGTTGTGGCATATGGCCCCAAGCTCCCTGGAAATATTTTGGTTGGGGAATTGTAGCCCATACGGGGTTCTGGTAAGAACCATGGTTGTGTCTAGGATTATAAGACCCTCCTCTGGGATGATTCATAAGGGGTTGGTTGGGCACCATTCTAGTAGGAATGTTATGATGAGGGGTATAAAATCTGCCCCCATCCGGAGTGGCTCTGGGTTGGGGGTTTCCCAAGGTGTGAAACTGACCTCCTCTGGGTGTGAATCCAAAGGATAAAGGTGGATTCTTCATGCCAAATGTGTTGGTCAGAATCGACATAGAGGAGGTGAGCATGAAGAACAGAACATAAGCAATAGCTTGTCTGCCAGGTAGGTTACTCCATCCAAAAGCAACATGATTAGACTCGATATTAAGAGGAGGGATGCCTCCAATGGTAGGAGTCATTTGAGAGACATGAGCACCACCAAACAAGAATGGAGTGTGTGGAGGAGTTGTTCCCCCAAGTCCAATGCTAGTATTTGTACCATCTGTTGGGATGGAGTTTGAAAATTGCGATGTGAAATTCGGCATACCATAGGAAAAACAATTAGAGGCCATAGGGATGGACTGAACGTTATATCCCGATGAGTGACAAAGAGACCCAAAAGGGTTCGTGGCTATAGGTTGAGTATTCACTATAGGATGGGCAGAGGTGATGATAGGCGCCTATGACACTACAACCACTGTGGTTGAAGATGTCAAAGGGGTACCGTTAACTATATTAGGTATGGGAGTGGAAGGACACCTAGTATCTTAATGACTCGCTTCAATACTCATCCTTGTATGATCACAAGTTTGATAAGGGGAGGTGTGTGTACCATGTTTGATAACTTTGCACCTTTTATAAGGAAAAGACTCAAAATGCGGTGGTAACTGTAAAAAGGGGAGAGAACTGCGAGGAAGTTGGTCTGGCTCCAGGATGACTCATGACTCGAGATATAAAAAAAAATCCTAAGGTCAAATAGTAATCAAAGAGCACACCAAAAAATAATCAAACAAACAATATGCACACAAACAGGATAAAGTGGCTGAAAGGGGCCTCCCCCTCTAAAGTAGGTATGCCTCACCCAAGAGGGGCATGAGACTCCTCTACTAAATATAAGAGGTATCTGAATCAGTTATAAGGGTCCTCATGGGATTAACAACCAGTCGGTCACATCCCCCCAGAGAGGTAATCCTCCATAAAGGCCATGTGTTTTCTGACCCTTATCTGACCTAGGGTACCTGTAGAATAACTCCTGCAAGTAACCTATGTGGTACCTAAGTCAATCAACTAAGAAACCACACTATAATCGATGCATAAGTGAACATTCGTAAGTTAGGTCCACCGTATGGGCAAGGTAACAAAGCCCAAAACTTTGAAAGCACTACCTCTCACAGAGGTAAGGGTAATAGAAATATCCCCATATACGAATATATCCCCATAAATATATCTAATGCTAAGAAGTTATCGGTGGGATATCCCTTCAACCAACCTCATGCGACCTCGATCTTAACTCCGGTGTAAGTGGAGCCTCCTGATATTACCGATTATGCAATGGATTTCTCCACTCCCTTAGTGCGACACATATGTTGATTTAATAGCCTTGGAGAAGTTTACTCACAAAATCCTATTCCAAGGCTCTAAATCCTAAGCTAGTTTGTGCACCCTAGAAAAATAAAATTGTTCCTAATCAATTTTAAATTATAGCGTTACTTTTACTGGCCTTGCTTACTCAAAAAGGTGTGGTCATGAAACTAGTGATGTTATGACTCAACAAGTAAAATAAATAAATATGAATACAATGCAAAGTCCTAACTTCGATTCCAAATAAATGATATGCTTTTCAAAATGCAATTCTCAATTTAGTTATGAAATTCTAAATAAAATGCAATCTTTCTTTACATGTACTAAGATAAATGACAAAGACTCAAGAGATCAAAATGCCAACAATTTAAAATGCCTAATATTTTTGTATTTTCAATATAAGAGAATGAAAATGAAAGGACTGAACAACATCCTGATATAAAAACTCTAATGTGTGTAGACAGAGACAAACCAAGTAGGATATCAAGGAGAAAAACACCCATCCCAATATGTAAGGACAATCAAATGAAAAAGATGATGAGAAAGGCACCGCCCAAAAGTTCAACCCAAGAAAGGTTTCCTGTCATTGAACAAACACTTAATAGTCATAACACAGACCCAAGAAGACTCAAAAATCATCAAAACCTACCCAACAACCATCAAACCCAATAACCAAACAACAAAGGGTGATGTACACGACTATTCAAGGGAAAAGAGCATATATACGTTTCTTGTAGAAGGACAACACGCGTATGTACGCGAATGTCAGGAAAAAACCTGCGTATATGTGTCAAAACAAAACCAAGCTAAGGAGAGGCCAAGAAAATTAGGTTCAGAGTGAATAAAGGGCATCAAGCAATCATACGACAAGAAACTCAATATAAACGAGAGAAATCTAAGGAGAAAAACACTCCAAACCTTGAAAAAGAAGATTCTATACCCAGTATGGTTGTCAATTATGTTACAAGGAAAATCTCTCTATGGCTAGGGGTAAACCACAACATACGGAAATGACTGCAGAAATCAACTCTAATCTCAAGTATGCTATATAAACAAATATTCTAGCAAGACAAGATAAAAGGCCTACCTCATCAAGACGTTCAATGAAGTCCACCATTGAGCACTTGACCCAAAGAGATACACCTGCAACTAGTCCTCAACAACCAAGAAACATAAGCATATGGTGATAATATATAATGTTAGCACATTCAATAGCATAATCCATCAACAGTCATAACAAATATTCCCATGGAATAACAATTCAAATCTTCTCAAGATATTAATTGGAAGAGAAAAGAGTATTTCTATTAAAATATAATCAACAGAAGTGAATGAATTACAAACTTCAGTGTCGGCATGGTTCGGAACCGAGAAACTAAGTTTCTTCCAGCTAGGCCTCCACCAAAGGCAAGCTCATATAAGAGAGAAAATGAGGTTCTCAATCATGTATGGAAGATCTTGGGGGATGAACAATGTGTTCATACTTAAAAGGACAAAGGGATGCAAACTCTATATGAAGTGAATAAAGTAACTTTGCTCTCAAAGTTGAATTCTTCTCCTTTTTTTTCATAGCTTGGATTTGGCCTATTTGTAGCCTTAAATTGGAACTGAAGGGTCGATTCAGAACGTTTCCAGTATGTGGAAGGCCAAGGATCATGGATCTCATGACGTGACATGGAAAACCGATATCATTTTTTAATTTTGGGCACAAACCTCGATGTATGCAGGTTGTAGTGGTGCAACCTACGTATATGCATGTTGTACTATAGGTAGGGTGCATATATGTGGAAAAATAATGTTTTTAGCTCTGGGATTTGCAAAAAGGGACTTCAAGTTTGCATAGGGAAATGAAAAAATTCCTTCTATGCAAGTTTGCATAGGGTGAGGCAAATCTTGCTATAACAACCTTCAATATATAATCCCACTAACAATTGTTTTTCATTGGTTTTACACTATAATTATGAAAATGAAAAAAAATATCACTAAAATGAACACAAAGGCTATATAGGGAGTCAATGATGGTCTACTTTTTTTTATGAGTTCCTCCTGAGATAACATGTCTTCCCATTTGGTTATACTTCATGTTCCAATCCTAAGATTTATAAATTTAAATTTAATCTTGACTACTAAAAAATAGAAAATGCAAGCCAAAATTCAAAAAAATGAACTTCTAAGAACAAAGAAACTTTGAAAAGGTTTATGGATCCTTATTGAACTATAATATACCTATATATCCATGTAATATGGATGAATGAAATAGGGATTCTCCTACATTATTCATGTAGAATTTAACATTTCAACATGCAACAAGGGTTGTGGTTCAAGCTAATAGAAAGGTGTGGCACATCATGAGTCATAATTTCCAAGTGTCATAGCATCAAGGGAGTGAATATATAGGCCTTTGTGTGTATTTATTTGAATTTAACTTAAAATGACAAAAAAGAACTAAATAGGAATTTTGTTGGCATGCAGTTTCAAAAATTACTCAAAAATGTCAAAAACAATGAAGTACACTCTTTGGATCCACTTTGGGGAATTGGAAACATTATTGAGAAAAGTGGATATGAGGTAGTGTTATCCATGTGAAACTATCTAGTATAGTACCTTTTTTTTCAACAATTATGCATATATGACATGCATTTTTCTAGACCATATCAACATGATTTACAATCTTTGTCCAAGAAGCCAATTTTAATGTATTTTGTAACATGGAGTTTTTAAGGTTCAAATTGAAGGTGTAAATTTTTGGGAAGTTTCTACGAGTCATGAAATACACTCATCGAGTTTCACTGATTGATTTTATTGCTTGTGTATGGCAGGGATTGCATTTTAGTAACAATAGTGTGCATTTTTCTAACATTGTAAAAACTTGGGAAAATCTTTGAAAGTGCCATTTTGTCACACCTTTATCCTTCATAAGGGGATAGTTTGAGAAATTTGGAAATGTGATGTGATGTAACAACTAGGACAACATATCAATTAACTTTGTCTTCTCACTTAAATGTAATTATTACGTCTTAGCATTCATTTTACAAAGGAATTTTTCTCACTTAAATGTAATTATTACGTCTTAGCATTCATTTTACAAAGGAATTTTGGCTTGCTAGAAATACTATGTTTGTGTACTAGATTTCGATTTTTGAGATATTAATAAAGTTTATAAGTCATGGGAGTGCCATCAAAGGTGATATATCATAATAGTAGTGGACATATGTTTTTGGAATCTTTCATTCATTGCATTTAATTTTCAGGGCATCCATTTCAAAAGTGGAATAAGATTCAGGGAATGTTCCTATTGGTGACTTGCGGTATCTTTAGTTGTCATATATCTTTATATGTGGAATTTCATATTTTGTACAATTTTGTAGAATATAAATTTCATATTTTGTACAATTTTGTAGAATATAAAGCAATGGTAAATTGAATGGAATATTTTTTATATGTTGTAAAAAAAATGTTAAATTCATTTTTTGTTAAACTTAAAAAATGTAACAACAAAACCATGTATCTATTTGCACTAGCGAGTGTTTTTCAAATTTCATTATCCCCAAATTTGAATGTGAACACAAACCAGGGGACTTAGAAGGTAATAATATGCTCAAGGAGACCTTGCTTCATGATCCATCATAGGAAAATGACTTACAACTAGAATGAACAGGTAAGTATAAGCAACCATTGATATTAATATATCAGGACATAAACAACTAACTGTAACACATAAAATATTCATAAATATTAAAACATAAAATTCACCATAGTTATGACACCAAAAAATATATACATATATTAATCAATCTTAGGATGTTTACAACTCCAAATTGGGTTCACCATTACTCATCCATAATCCATATAATAGTGTATGGGATCTGGTCGGTGTGAGTCCCATGAAAAGTGTATTGGCACACAAGGTTGTAGACTATCACACAAATAGAAAAATCTAAATGTTGGCCCCACTCACAATTCACTAGGAGGTTGAGTTTGATTGCTTGAACTTGAAGTTGGATGATATATACTAGGAAATATTAGCATGTATATAAAATAGACTCCTTAAGATTCTCCTAGCCTTCTATGATGAAATTTAGTGAATTTTTCTTCTTCATTGTCTTAGAAGGTACATAATGAATTTCCATAATTTCAAAGGTAACCATGAAACTTTCATCCAAACATGGAATTTCCACATAAGATTCATTATGTATCATGTTTTGTGATCTTATGTGAATTAATTTTTTTTAGGAAGTAAGATTAATATTGTGACAATGTACTTGATGTGCCTACAATACTTCAAGATATTATGGTAATGCATTATGTGTTCCATATTATGTGCAGGCAACTAATATAGCAGTAAAAAAATCATCATCACATTTCATTGCAAGAACTTGGAAAGTGGTATTGATACACAAACTACCATGGATATTCTATTGGAACAATTCATCATGTCGGATCTTGTATTATTATGAAATATTTTATTTTGTAAGTTTATTTTCTTAGATCTCACATTTATTATCACTATATTATTGCTCAAATTCATAAAAATAACTGAAATATGAAAGAACGAGCAAATGAACACAAGATGCATCATGGGAAACTTGATATGGGATAAAACCCAACTAGAAGGTGAGGCCTATGCTTTTCTCTCTTTTTTTCAATTATAAAAATACAGTTACAAGGAAAGGGACACTCACTATGGAGTTGCATTTGACACTATAACTTGAATGGTTTCTATGGAATCTTCCTCCTTCTCTATTATTCTCTCAAATCCAACTCCTAGATGATTTTCTAAACTATGGAACACGTAAAATGATAAAGAATAGAACCCCCTCTCCTCCCATCATCTTAGTATATAACATAGCCTAATATTCATATAGGGTTAGGGGTTTTACATGCCTCAACTCTCAATTAGTGTTAGGTTTTGGACCTTCTACAATATTCTTGACAGTGCACAATTGGAGATCCCCACATGTGTAAGCAATGGGGGTTGACATGGCATCCACTAGGTACCATGGTGGTCAATAAGGTATGTCAACTTGTAGGAGGCACAACTTACACATATGAGCTCCGATTGAGGTTATTTTGACACCGATGGAAAAGTCTCAGTGTGTAGAACAACATCGAGGGGTTTGAGAGCTATTCTAAAAAAAAATTGACCCCTAAAAGGGACATTTTATGACTCAAAATGGATATGGAAGGTTTATGACCCTAAATATATAAACTGGGACCGACCACTAAAATGGGTCTTGCAAGCCAATTCCTCCAATGTTTCCACCTAGAAAGTACCAAGATAGATGAAAAATTTATATAACGATTTATTCTAGATCACACCTCCCCATTTAGGGAAGTTTTTGGTCCCAAAAAATATTTTACTAAATGAGGTGAGGAAAGTTTTCCTCTACCTTCTCCTTGGAGTACCATTTTTCCTTACCTGGAAGTTGTCGCTTCAACCCAATCTATTATAAGTCATGATGCTCATGTCTAGTAGGATTTCTTATAAAAAATTGTATCTTCTGCCAAATCTTCTTGAGATTCTAGTGCTAATTCTTGTATGATCGATACAACTTGCTCCTTAATTTCCTGATCCAACCCAACAGGTTCATAGAGTTTCATATTTTCCACATTCACTACTGATTAAATGCACATATATGGGGGTAGACTAAGTTGTAGGAATTATCACCTACCTTATCCAATACCTCAAAAGGGCCATACCGTAGAGCCTTAATCTTCTTACCAGGACCCTGTAGTCTTTATTTGTTCAACTACAACCAAAATATGTCTCCCATATTGAATGTTTTATCAAATCCATTCTAATCATTTCAGACATTGTAACTTGCTTGTGACTTCTTCAATGTCTCATGTATTTGCAAATGGATCTGCCTAATATTTTTCAAAAGATTTCTCCACTTTCAATTATTCTCCTATGACATCTTCCCTCACTCCTCCTTGTTGTTGGTTATTCTATTTCACTTCTTCTTGGGTTGACCCAGGTTCGTATCTCAATAGGTTTCCAACAAAACCCTAAAAAACTATCAACCCTCTTGGTAACAAGAAGGAAACGCTGCACACAAGGTGCATAACACAGTCTCACCTGAGATAACTTTTATGGGTGACTACAATACTCAGGTGTTTGCAGTCTAGGGAAGAGTGGGGATCTGTGACTGTGTTCTTTCTTTCTAATGTATTATCCTTGTTAATTATTCAAGTACTTCTCTGATTTATTCATCTTTAAACCTATGCATGCATGCTGATATTTCTAGTTTAACCATTCATTCATAAATTAATGATCAACAAAAAGTAAAAATTCATTAACAATCACACATAACACACAATTTTACCATGGTTCACCCCCTCCCGGGGCTACGTCCACAAAGATATGTCTCTATGCTCTTTTATTTATTCTACTGCAAAATCTTGCACTGCATGCAGTACATTTTCTGTAATACAATCAAGATGAGGGTAAGAGCCCTCTATGAGGTGGAATAGATCACACCAGGCTCCCCAAGATATGACCTAACCCTCAATGACTAGATTTTTCGACTCTTCTACATGACTTATTGCAATCTATAATATGCAAAATCACAATAATCAACTCTCTTTTCCTCTAATAACATCACACCCAAAATCATTCTCTGAAAAATCCCCCTCTCTTAGACCTCATAGGTCCTTATTTATGCTACTTTGTGGCTTATAGCTGTTACTATCCTTGTCAAAAACCCTAAACCTAGCATGGTTAGGCTTTCCTGCCTACACACCACGTTGCTTTTCCTCTTGCATGTTGCTTTTCCTTCTTTTTTTGCATGCTTCTTTCTTGCCACTTGTTGCTTGCGCTCCAAAATTAGGTCTTCCTTTCCAAAGTTAGGTATTTCCCCAAAACAAATCCTTCTCCAAAAATAGGCTTATGACCAAAAAAGACTTCCTTCTCAAAATAGGACTGCACCCAACATGCCCCCAAAACGCCCCCAACACTGACATGTGGCTCATCCTGAGCCACTCAGGTAGTGCGCGCTCCCTGTACAACCTTTGCCAAGCTGTGAAACTTTCCTTTTAATTCTTCCCTTTTGGATCTCGCTTGTGCAAATTTATTTGTGAGCTCCTCTACCCTCTGCATTGTGATGCGTTCCTTCAGATACTCTGTGCTTTCAGCATGATCCCGAGCCATCCTTGTCTTCTCCTCCTCTAGTTCCACAATTATTTGCGCTGCTTGCTCCTGGACGAGTTCTAACTAGGATTTACTTTCCTGCTTGTTATTATGTGCAATATTCAATTATGTCTGCAAGGTCTTCATCTCATGTGCACCCTTCAACTGTTTTGTAATGCTCATGGCCTTTTGTCGTTGTTTCAGCTCCTGGATTGTAGTGCCAATTTCCTCCTCTTTTTGGTCTAGTTGTTGGACCCTGTCATATTCCTCCAACATCATCCATAGTTGTGCGGTCTTGTCAAAAATTTATGTGACCTTTTTAGATTCTTTTTCCATCATTTCTACTTGTAGGGTTGCCTATTGTTCCCTTTCAATTGTAACTTCGCGATGAGTGGTTGGTGTTAATTTTATTTGAGTTACTCGGTATCATTATTATAATCTTCAAGCATATGCATGATGATTTGAATCTGTTCTTATGCATTGGTCATGGCTTCCTACGCGCTATCTGGAATTTTTATGAAGACTTCCTTCAACTTCTGCTCCAATTTATCTATGTGCTGCTTCTCCTCCTGTGTCTCCAGCTGGACCTATTCTACCGCAATTTCTAGTGCATCCTTGCCATCTCTGGTGACTTTAAATTATGTCATATCTTCTCTATCTCATGATTGCACTTTCTATGTGACACTGACTTGTATCTTGTACAGTGCATTTGTTGGTATTTTATCCAATACCAACTATACCTTCACCAGGTCTTTAAGTGGCGTCTATGCTTGCACTATGATTTGGATTGTGTCCTCCTCATTCTGCGCGGTATTTTCCCCTGCTTTTGTCGCTTGGGGGATTGGTTTTGATCCCCTCTCTCGTGGTTGGGATGATTGTATTCGTTCTAGGATATTCTTAATATCGACCAACTGATTTCTTATCCATATGATTCTTGGCCTCCTCATTCTCTTTCGTTGCACGGTCCTGCACCCTCTCTGAGACTAGATCAACATCATCCTCAATGATTGAATATTATGGGATTTTTTTGTATGCCTTGGACTTCTTGCGTGGCCCACCTGTATGTATAATCGGTCGTTTGGGAGACCCTATCTCTTGCGGAGTAGTTGTCAATGAGGTTTCCTGTGTCATTGTGTCCCCCCTTCCTTGTTCTTCCTGTTGGAAATACTAGAACAACTGAGAGGGGGGGGGGGTGAATCAGTTGTTTATAAGCTTAAACAATTTTATGCCTTTTAAATAATTATTAAGATTTCTTCATGTGTCATCAACCAATCATACAGCATATGGACAGTAAGAGTAAAGATCATCAGTCACACATAAAATACACACAGAGACAGATTTTCACGAGGAAACCCATA
>JASDQU010681784.1:14878-58498 GCA_032191745.1 Picea mariana | reverse complement strand
ATATATATATATATATATATATATATATATATATATATATATATATATATATATTCAAGTAGCGTTTTAGGAGTCAAATTCGAGTTTCTTCTCTACAATGGTACCAGCTCTCAAGGCCACGGTTTCAATTATGTATGAATTTTGACTCCCCTTAAAAAATGGGTGATACTAGTAGCATCACTTTTCGACTCGAGGTCAATTTTAAGGTATAAAGATTTTGTGATGGTCGTGATTTCAAACAAGTCGGAATTTAAGGGTCAATTTTAAGGGTTTTGTCCGCAATAGTATCGATTTTCAAGGTTGTGATGTCAAAGGAGTCGGAATATTAACCACCCCCAATAAAGGGTGCTATTGGTAGCACCTCTTTTGAAAATGGGGGTTCATTTTGGTGTTTTTGATGCAAAATATGAGTTTTTGGACCAAATTTCTCATTTTGGGGTTATAGTTCTTGTTAAGTTGGTAACTATGTTGCTTTCAAATGATGTGAATTTGATCACAACCTATATGTTCTCCACACCAATGAAGAGACCTTGATTGTTGTTTTATATGTAGATGGCTTACTCATTACTAGTAATAATAATGATCTTATCCTTAGATTGAAGAAACAACTTGTTGACTCCTTTGATATGAAAAATATTTGTACTCTGCATTATTTTTTGGTTCTTCAAGTATTACCACTTTGTGATTTATTTTTCATTTCTCAATCTAAATATGTGATGAATCTGTTGAAACGTTTTAAGACGATTGATTGCAAGCCTTGTGCTACTCATTTTTAGTCTGGAGTAAATATTACCAAAACTTGTCAAACACCCACAGTCGATGCTACACTCTATCGACAATTGGTTGAAAAATTTATTTATCTTACTCATAGTCGACCTGACATTTCCTTTGTTGTTAGTGTGGTTTTTCATTTTATGCAGGACCCTAAAGAAAAACACTGGAAAGCAGTCAAACGAATTGTTTTCTATCTGAAGGGTGCCACTCATTTTGGTATAAATTATTATTGAAGTTAAGATTCGCTAGTCAGCTTCATCGACTCTGACTAGGCTAGCGATAGTGATGATAGGAAGTCCACATCCAGCTATGTGTTTCACTATAGCACTATACCTTTGGTATGGTCATGCAAGAAATAAAAGGTAATATCTTTGTCGACTACAATACTCGAATATCATGGTGTTGTTCAAGAAGGTAGTGAAGCAGTATGGATTTTCCAAATTTTTGGAGAACTTGGACTTCCTGTTCAGACCTTGTTGGTTTTCTATTTCCTCTAACTACCATTCTTGGGATGACCTAGGTTAAGATCTACTATGGTTTCCAACAAAACCCCCTAAAACTATCGGCCCTCATGGTAAACCAGAAGGCAACGCAACGCACAGAATGCACTGTGTAGTCTCACCCGAAATAGTTCTTATGGGTGGTTGCAATGCTCAGGTGCTTGCAACCTAGGAATGAGTGGGGATCTAGGATTACACTATGTGATCTTCATTTGTTTACTCTAACATTCAACTTATATGGAGTATTATGTCATTCTTATTCATTCATGTAAAATAGCAGATCTAACTAAGTCATTCATTTATTTGTCTAACGTCTAATCATTGATAGTAAAGGGAATATACAATATTTAATCACATAACACATGATCTACCATGGTTCACCCCCTCCTAGGCTACGTCCACAAAGATTTGGTTTCTCTTCTCTTTTATTATGGTGTTTCCAAAACTACAGCGCCACATGGATTACAACTCTCCATCAAACGAGTCAATATCTACAATGAGGTGGACTAGACCACACCAGACACCTAATCCTGTGATTTAACCCTCAGGCTATACCTTAATTCCTCTCCTCATCTCAACAACTTACAAAATGAGATCGGATTTTACATAAATTTTGTAATACAACCAAAAACCTGAAACAAAACCAATAACATTCTTCCAATAACACCAACCCCCGACCTAGACCTCCTAGGTACCTATTTATAAATGTTTTTGGCTTACGAGCCATTATATTATTTTACCAAAACCCTAACCCTAGCATGGTTATTTCTTCTTTCATGTGTGCCTCACATGCTTTCCTCCTCTGCATGCACATTTTCTTTCCACGTGTTTTTTTTCCTACCACTTGTAATTTTCCCACGTCATTCTTTTCTCCCAAAATGGGTCTGCACCCAACATTGTTACACATTATTTTGGTCATTCTAATGATGATATCAAAGACATGTGTTCAAGCTCCCAACATGACTTTTTGCCTGAGAAAAACAACTTCTTTCCTCCTCTACAAGGTTGTTTTTTAGAAAGGGTCCGCAAGCTGCTCATACAACACAGTGCAGAAATCTATCATTTCTGCAGGCTACTCTATGGCTGGCCTGCGGGATTTCTGCAAGCTGCTACATAGGCAGGGTGCGGCGACGTTCCAAAGCTAAAAGAGGAAAGAGGTTTCAAGAAGTTTCTAGAAGGGGAATCTTCTAGAATGTGAGGTGGTGTCCGTGTGGTTGCGATCCTACTGGTTTCTCTGATTTGGTGGGATCATCCTCATCCTTTTAACCACTTCACCTTCTTCTATATAATCATGGGCTTCTCATGGAAAAGGTTAAGCAAGAAGAAGTAAGATTAAGTAGAGAATTAATGAAATAATAGGTTGAATACTATGTGAAGAATCCTGCTCTTACTGATGCTTGAGGCTTCCATTTGTCCATGAAGTTTTGTGGATTATCTTCATGCAAATTTCGGAGCAAGTGTATGTGTGTGTTGGAACAAAGGACCACTAAAAGGGAACTTGCAACATCAAGGAAATTCGGTTATATCTTCTACTTTTCATTAATATAATACGGTGGCACATCTCTTTCCCATAAACTGATTAGTGTTTTATTACATGACTCCTTGATCACATGTTTAGGTTGTCATTGAATTATACTATTGTTGCTTTCACGTTGGTTGGTTTCTGTTGTCACAGATATGATTCTACAAGAGCACTGGAGTGAAGCAGAGAAAAAAAATACATAAGGAAGCGATTCATAAGGTATGTTATCTATTCCTCTGTGGATAGTAAACTCAATGATTGCAACTTAGGGAAAGCACCTTGTTCCATCTTGTTTTGTTCTAGATCCAGGTGGATCTAGGGGGATCAGTTCATGTCCGCATCTATCGATTTACCCAATAAAAAAATTGGTGACTCCACTAAGGAAGACAACTTGATTGTGGTTTCTTGTTGGTCATTTTCTTTTGACCTATTCTTTTTACTTGATATCAATCTTTGAGTCTCTGGGAGACCCATTCACTCTCCCTAGGTTTAAAAGTCCACCTAGATGTTTTGCCTTTTTCCCCAAATTTCTTGATTTTTCAAACACGCACGCACTACACCTTATAGATAGCATGTGGAAACCATTCATTTCTACACCCTAGTGGTTTGTTTCAGCATGGGCTTTCCGCACCCTACATGTTTCTGGCTCATGGAAATCATCTATTTCTGCACTGTGTTATATTGCCCACCTGCGGTGGCGTTTGAAAATATTGTTGGTTTGGGTTTTGGACCCTACTGTTGTCTAGTTTTTCTTTAGTCAGCTAGAAAAGGATTTTTAATGCTAGATCTTGAATTCTTCTAATTGTTTCAGCCTGATCTTGATTGGTTTCGGAGATCGAATACCTCTCTTTTGATCTTTTTTCAATCTTTGTTTTTTATTTTTATCGACAAGGATATAATCTCCAGACTTGTGTCCGAGTGCTTGCTCAATAAAATTTCTTGGTTTGGATTTGGATTTGTAGGTTGTTTACATCTTTTGGATTGCTTAATGATCAGAAAAAAATTTCTTATTCATATTTGAAGAGACTTTTTCTTATCAATTTTTATTTTTATCTCCATTGAAAGATCGATTTGGGTGTTTGTTGAGTGCTTTATTTTCATTGATTGCATATCCTTTCTTAGTTACATCTCTGTTTTGGTTTCTTGAAAGGAAAAAATTAAAGTCTTTTTAGTCTTTTAAGCAATCATTTATACAAAAAATATTGGTGTTTGAAACATTGAAAAAGTACGAATAATGAAATTACATTGTTGATGATTGTTTGGTACTATATTCAAAGAAAAGAATTGTACATCGTAGTTTGTATTGTTCCAGAAGAATACTTTCTCCCTAATGTAGATAGAATTCATCGAATGAAAGTTTGCATCATTCATTTCTATTTGCATGTTATTGGGTCAAAGTCTTACACAACATTGGTTTCATTCCTGTCTCCCTCTTGAGTAACAACAACCTTTAATAATATTGAGAAACTCTAAAATTTAACTAGTAACTTTTTCTAGGGCTCTTTTACACCAACATTAGCTAGGCTAGAGCTTTGGAATAGGCAGTGAGACACACTCTCCAAAGCACAAAACACACAATAGTATCTTGTGATAGGAAGTGTTCAAATCCATTTGCAACATTTTGTCTTGGGAAACCCTTCTCACACAAGGGTGAAACCTGAGGTCGCATTGATATTGGCAGAGTTACTCACCCTGCTTTGTTAGTATCGGTGTAGATATTGCACGTATTATGGGGATCACTTGAAGGTATACCCACAATTATGAGTGGAATCCTCTCAAGTTGATTTTGAGCTCGATACCCTGCCCTTGCATGTGGATCAAACTGTCGACTGTTTCCCTAGGCATCACTGTTGTTTGTGGTAACTTTAGTAGCCTATATTCTTAGGATCTTACACAAGGTGACTATGGAGGGGAAATTCTCCATGGTACATGGAATCAACGTTGGCCAGACTCACTCAGGATCCTTGGAGGGTATACCCACGATTATGTGTGGAATCTTGCACTAGGGTGTAAGTCCGTTAAGCATGTCATCAACGTGACTTTTCCACCCTAGCCTAGCACCTTCTTGTCTCGACTTCATGACATTGGATTTAATCACGAACTAGTGACTTCGAAATAGGAAGGTTTTTTTTTCTTGTCTTTGATTCCTAGATTCTACTAGCAAGTGTTGTTTGTTAACATAGTTGGCCATTGATTTTTATTTTTATTTTTCATAGAATTTTGGTTCAGCCAACATTGACCCTCCATGTCGTTCACATAGGATGCAAGGACTACCTCCAGAAGATCCGAAAGTTTCTCAAACCTTCCCTCCTAACCCACCGGAGGATTCTCCTCAAAAGAGTGAGATCCAGGACCACTTACCTTCACAACCGGAAAGGACCAATTCTCTAGAGAGATTTTAAATTGTTTCTGACCCTCTAGAAGTTTTTCTCCTACCTCCTGGATACAAGAGATTCATTCTCTGACTCAATTCATTTAGAAAACTTGTTATCGACACTTCTGGATTACCTTCCGAAATTTTCGTCGACCTTAATGAAGATCCTTATTTGAACACTGACATAGCTCAGACTCTAACTTCTAGAAGGAATCCTGCTACCTCAGAGACATGAGTTGAAATACCTACCTCTCGAAACATCTTACACGTTTATGATACCTTTAGATCACTTTAACAATACAATGTGCTATTATTTTCCCAGTTCAGAAGCATTTTCAACTAGTTCCTGTTCAACCATCCCTCTTCAGTAGGCATATTCATTCCATGATGGTCCCAAATACTATGATTATTTCCACCGGGAATATGTTGGCTAGCCAAACGCCTATTGGCACACCACTTTTACCTAGTCAGATCCCATCACTTCCTCTTGGGTATAATGCGTTGAATGCTTCTATTCCTGTTCCTACCCAAGTTTCATCCAGAACTCCTGGAGTCTTCACTCCTCATGGGAACAATCATGTTCTCAATTTTATTCCAACACTTCCTCAACCCCCTTCCGAAGGGTCTTATCCACCTCTCGCCAGCGGACCCGACCCTAGTGGTATTACTCAGTCTTTCACACCTAATTATCAGATTCCTGTTGGTAGACAATTTAACCCTGGCAGCCAATTTCAACCCCCACTTGGAGGTCAAAACCCAATGGGGACACAACCTCCATCCAGAGGACAACCCCCACCCACCCCACCCTATGGACATAACATCCCAGCAACTTTAGCCCAGTATTGGAACTTTCTTACTCAGGGTAATACTCAATCAACTGGGGAGAAACAACCTTAAGTCACCTCTTTCATACCCCCTAGTATGGGCCAACCTTACCCCAAGACCTCCATTTCCATTTAGGGTTCAAATGTTCTGTCTACTATCTATTTCCAAGGGAACGTACCTAATCGGTACAACCCCACAGGCTACCTGCCACCACACCAACAATCGAATCTCTCGGATCTTTGCATTATATGCAAATTTCTTACGTTCATACCGGTATACCAACGAGACTTCCTCCCCAAAGTCACCAGTACCCTCACTTGAATAGACAGATAACCTTTTTGGCCACTTTAGACCTCCCTCATCTGTCTAGAAATTTGAATGACCCTATCCGTCACTCTCCTCATTGGTCGTTCATACCCGCCAAAATACCATCCGACATTCCTAAGTTCAATGGAAAACCCAGAGAGGACCCGAATAATCATGTCATGACTTTTTGCCTTTGGTGTTCATCCAACTCTTTGATGGATGACTCCATTCAACTACGTCTTTTTCAACGAACACTCACAGGTTCAACCATGAAGTGGTATATAGAGTTACCAGTTGCCAATTCGTTATGAAACGAGAACCAATATTTTGAGTTCTTTCAAGAAAAGTAAAGCCACTCATATTTATGATCACATTCATGAGTGGAGACAAAGACGATGTCTAATCAAACTCGATCTTCCTGATCATTTATTGGCAAAATGGTTCACAAAATCCTTCATGAATGACATATCTAAAGACATTGCTATGGGCGGAGTTGTCACCGAAGAATAGGTGATCAATCGTGCCCAGTATCTTGATCTCGTTTATTCACAAATGGGTACTCTTTATGATATGCTCCCTGACGCACCTTGTCCTTCTACCAAAACCACCTCAACAACCCCAGCAACTTCTCATGTTGTTGATGGTGTGATAGGTACTTTCCATGCCCAACCGCAATCTGTGCAGGCCTCTCACACCACACCAAAATTCCATGCTTCTAATGTTCAAACTACTATAACGCCCACCCCTCCCACCAGTAAAACTTCAGAAGTGAACGTCATTCAATCGACTCCTATCGGTAAGAATAAATAAAAAAAAGGGAAGGGTAGGAATAAGGAGGATAAAAATAACAATCCACAACCCGACAAGACCAAGTCACAACCTTTTGATGATAAGGATATAAGAAAACTTCGCTATCCTTGCCTTATTTGTGGTGATGATCAATACACGAAGGACTGTTTGAGACATGTTGAGGTCATGAAGTTCCTCCAAGGGACCCCAAAACCTTCTACACCCATCATCTTGTCTCAACCCTTTCCTTCTCAACAACAGGCTCAATTGGTCATCCATGATCAACCTTCTTCCTCCACTACCACCTATGTACTTATGTGTAACGGTGATTCAAAGAAGAATGACATCACACTTACCACTCGTTCCAAATATTACTTTTCCTCCAAGGAGAAAGTTGATGATATGCCACCTCCGTTGGTTCAACAAGCTCCCTCGACAACACCTTCTAACAATGGTCTTCATCTCGAATGACCAAGCCCCGATACATTCCTTTGCCCTCCTCCTAAGGGCGTGGTTCGTAAGTATGCCTTCAATCCCCATGTGTCTGCTACCCAAAACTATAGTATCATAGAATATATGGCACAAGCACCATCTATGATGTCAGCCCTCGAAGTCCTTCAGATTTTTCCTACACAATGGAAGGCACTGTTGAAAGATATCAGTGGAAATGACCCCACGGATACGAGTTTAATAATATTTGACTTGGAAGATCACATTCCAAGGTTACCCCCTCAGTTTGCATTTCAAATACAAGTTGTTGTCACTGACAAGAACATTTGTAGAACAGTTATTGATGAGGGTGCCTCAACATGTGTCATGTTTATCGCCTGCTGGAAAGCCATTGGCTCTCCTCCTTTAACTGAATCACACAGCATGCTCAAAGCCTTTAATGGATCTAGATTTAAACCCTATGGTGTTCTCCCTTCGTTTCCTATTATGTTAGAAGGAAAAACGGTCAACGTTGAAGTTGAGGTCTTTGATGCACCTCTCGATTACAATATTTTACCTGGCCATAGATGGATCGATTCCATGCGTGCAGTTGTGTCTACTCTTTTCCATATCGTGCACTTTCCACATCAGGGAAAAGTAGTTACAGTAGACCAACTGGCCTTCTTTAACTCCAATACATGTACCAGCAACGTACCTTTCATTGAAAAGACACCCCCTGGGTACAAGAATGTTGGTGTGGGTCTACTAAAATATTCCACTTTGATGGGTATGTTTCCAATCCACCACCAGACATTCCACCTCCTTTGGTTTCCTCGATTAACATGATTTCCACTCCCGTCCGTGAAAATCCTGCGTCTTCTGACTTGTGAATAGTACTCGATCCCAGTGATTATCTTCACTACGATGACTCGATGCCTTTAAGTTCGGTTGAATCCTCTTACCAAGCCATTCACTCGGTTGACCCTTTTGCTCCTTCTCTCAGTGATTCGTCTCTTGATCTGTTCCACGTTATTTTTCCCACGGATGAGATGATTATGTCGGTTATGTCGATGGAATATACCCCTTGGGATGATGGACATCATCATTCCATTCTCTTTCTCGAAAAACACACCATCAAGAGTTACCAACAGATCTCGACTTCGTCAACCTTTGTCGTTATTTCTTTGGTTCCTGCATCCACACACGATGTGTTATACGAAGAGAAATTAATTAACATTTCTCCCACCATCCCCCTCAACATATCTATTAAACCTAGAGTTTTCAAAAATGTCCACATTGGAGCTTCATGTCCGCATCTACCGATTTACCCAATAACAAAATTGGAGACTCCATTGGGAAATTGACAATTGCAGATGGCCGACTCAATAGAGGGCTTGGTTGAACTTCTCTTGAACATACGCATGGCATGACACTAGGTTTGGTAGCATCGACTCAAATACGACCCAAGATATGAACTTGCAGAAAGTCAGACGAGAGGCAAATGGATTTCCCAACCCGGATTCAAATGATAAGGGGGGTGTCATGTTCAAGAGTGACGCTTACTACCATTAACACAAATATAGAGACAAATATCTTTCCCAAATTTTCCCCCACGATTTATGGTGAGTACCTCTTTATTTTTATGCAAGCTTGAGGAGGATAACATATGCTTGTTGATGTAAGCTCATCCTCCAGACGAGTCCCTCGGAGTATTTTTAACGAACCCTAAGAAGGAGTGGTTGGGTCCCGCATGGGTCTGTCTGTGTTTGTTTAACGATTCCAAAGATAGAAAAATCGAAGGTTTTTCATGTTTATAGAGTCTAGAAAAATGCTTAAAAGAGAACTCTCTCAGTTCCTTTTTTGTAAAATAGTTCGACAGGACCGAAAAAGTGATAAACTATCACCCATGGAACGTTTTATTCAAATACTTTTACGAGAGTGAACAAAACAAGGTTGCTCAACAATCTTTTTGTTTTTAAGGAGTGTGAAAAGAGCTTAAAGGTTACTTCGTAAGTTTCGTTATTTTCATGTTACCGTGACGAGTACGAAAAGATGACAAAAGTATACTCGGTTACGTTCTCATCATTTTTCGAGCATGAGAACGAACAAAGACTAAGCTCGAGTTTTTTATAAAAAACCTTAAAAAGAAAGTGTGTATGCGACGAAAAAGACAAACAAATCGCAAAAATTGTCCATACATCATTGTTCGGAACCCTAGTTTTCCCATCTGTGAGAAACAAAACTCACGAGACCATTAGGTTCTTGATCAAATATATTCAAATAATATAAAATATATTTATAAAAAGTAAAAAATGAGATAAATAGTGATAAGAATTCATTTTCACAATTTCACTATTTCATCCGCGGATCTCAAGGCACTGGTATATTCCAATCTACCTATAAGAAAAAATGAGGGACTCTTTCCAGGAAGAAAGATACCAAAACGGATCTGTACCCAATTTTTTTTTAATCCCCATTCTTTCTCTTGGTCAACTGGTTCTTCATACTACAAAGAAGTCCATCACACCAGTTGAACACACGAGGTTCTATGCATTCTATCGGATACTGGAAATAGCTCTGTAGAGCCATGTGTGGAGAATCACTCCCTACCATCTGTGAAATGGTGAAAAGGATGGTTCTCAAGGTCAGATCATGAACCCCTCTGATAGCCACCTTGGCCTTGCGTCGCTCGCCCCCGGGCTCACAATAGACTCTGATGTATTCACTCATCGATAAACCCCCATCTCGACCTCCTATTAAGGTCACTTGCACCCCATGTTGGGACAACCCTTTCAAGAAGTAGATTTATTCGATGTCCAAGGAGAGAACAAGAACACCTACATGGAATACTTGTTGGTCCACGTCCCACATACAGACCAAATATTCCAACAGTCTCAATTGAGCTCTCATGCCCTGGATCTTGAAGAATTTTAATAAACCACATTGTCGTAGGGAATTTATGGTGTCAGGATCGCTCAAAGACATTGCATCACTGTCTTCATGCTCTCTTTCTCTCCACTCCAACATCTTTGCAACCAAAATACCTGCATGGAGATGAAGGAAAGAAGTTAACACCTTTAACTATCATATTTTAGAATTCTTTTTGGTCCACCATATCTTTTTCTTTTGGGTTTTATGCCACCACGACTAGGCTTTGGTTACATAGCGGGGTTTCTGTAGGTGAATCGTTAGGCGCCTACGAAAATCCTTGATTTCTGCAGGCCCCAATGTAGGGCACCTGCGATGGCCCCAACGCACGCCTATGGTCCAAAAATTCACCCAAAAATTCATCTTCTAACTGATTAAAATGAATTTTAAACCATTTAAAAGGAAGGATATGAGGTACTTATTGTTTCTACGCAGACAGTTCGCCGAATGACCGCTCAAGCTCTCCGCAATCAACCACCGAAATACGAGGCAAAAAAGGGCTTTTGGACAAAGTTTTTGGTCAAATACAAATGAAATAGTGAAAATGAATTCTTATCCCTATTTATCTCATTTTTTACTTTTTCTAAATATATTTTATATTATTTGAATATATTTTATCAAAAACCTAATGGTCTCGTGAGTTTTGTTTCTCGCAGATGGGCAGACTAGGGTCCCGAACAATGAAGTATGGACAGTTTTTGCGATTTGTTTGTCTTTTTCTTCGCATACACAATACTTTTTAAGGGTATTTTAGAAAAACCTTGAGCTTAGTCTTTGTTTGTTCTCGTGCTCGAAAAACGATGAGAACATAACCAAGTATACTTTTTTCATCTTTTCGTACTCATCATGGTAACACGAAAAAAATGAAACTTATGGAGTAACCTTTAAGCTCTTTTCACACTCCTTAAAAACGAAAAGATTGTCGAGTGACCTTGTTTTGTTCAAGTTCATAAAATTATTTGAATAAAACGTTTGACGGGCAATAGTTTATCACTTTTTCGATCCTGTCAAACTATTTTACGAAAAATAAACTGAGAGAGTTCTCTTTTAAGCATTTTTTCGAACTCTATAAACATGAAAAACCTTCGAGTTTTCTATCTTTGGGCTCGTTAAACAAACATCGACAGACACATACGAGACCGAACCACTCCTTCTTAGGGTTCGTTAAAAATACTTCGAGGGACTCGTTCGAAGGATGAGATTACATCAACAAGCATATGTTATCCTCCTCAAGCTTGCGTAAAAATAAAGAGGTACTCACCAAAAATGGTGGGGGAAAATTTGGGGAAGAGATGTGTCTCTATATTTTTGTTAATGGTAGTAAGCATCGCTCTTGAAAATGGCACCCCTCTTATCATTGGAATCCAAGTTGGGAAATCCATTTGCCTCTCATCTGACTTTCTGCAAGTTCATATCTTGGGTCATCTTTGAGTCGATGCTTCCAAGCCTAGTGTCATGCCATCCATATGTTCAAGAAAAGTTCAACCAAGCCCTCCATTGAGTCGGCTATCTACAATTGTCAACTCTATCATGTCGGCCTTCCTTGTGTCTATTCCAAATCACATTCGTACTTTTCTTTACCCTAAATATGTTACTTGTTTTGTGTCACTTGATGGGGGATACATCAAGGCCCTCCTGTGACGAGTCTTTTCCTGTCAACTTCATTTCATTATCTAGGAACAAGACTTAGAAACTATTTAGTGCCTTGGAGCCTGCATGCCTCAATGGAAGGTTTTTTCTCTCTCGACAGTGGATTTACATCATTGATCCTTAATCAAGAGATTCCATCGAGTGTTCGACCTCAAATCATCTATTCACACTCATGGGATTGTACTATCATACCTTGGGGATCATTGACATCAATGGTGATTTCCCTCGCATTTGTTAACAGATTTTATTAATGACCAGTAATCGAGTGGTTTCTAACCATGTTCGACTTCAACACTTGTAATCACATGGCTAGATTCGTACTAACGGACGACGGGATTGAATACCCTGGACCTCATCATTTTTTTTTGGTCCAGGTTGCGATGAAGTTTTTGTGATTTGAATTGGCACATAAATCCACTTTGCATATTGCGTGGCTATGTCTGTGTCTGAGTTTTCAAATACATAGATCCACAGTGTATTCCTGGTGGCTATGTAGAATATTGATGACGTGGATCCATAGTGTATAATTGGTGGCCATGACTTATCCTTATGATTTCAATCATTTATAGTTTGAACATGGGAATGCCTACTTCGTACATGGTATAATATTGTGCGGATGCTTGATTGTTTGCAGGTTACCAATTGGTGTGCTCCTTGTTCCCGACACACACACGCACTTTTACAAAGTATTTCGGCTGTCACGATTTCTAGCCTCATATTTTGGGGGGCATTATGTTACATATTATTTTGGTCATTCTAATGATGATATCACAGACATGTGTTCAAGTTCCCAACATGAATTTTTGCCTAAGAAAAACAACTTCTTTCCTCCTCTAAAAGGTTGTTTTTTAGAAAGGGTCAGCAGGTTGCTCATACTACACAGTGTGGAAATCTATCATTTCCACAGGCTGCTCTATGGTTGTCCCGCGGGATTTCCGCAGGCTGCTACATAGGCAGGGTGTAGTGGCATTCCAAAGATAAAAGAGCAAAGAGGTTTCAAGAAGTTTCTAGAAGGGGAATCTTCTATAATGTGAGGTGGAATCCATGTGGTTGTGATCCTACTGGTTTCTCTGATTTGGTGGGATCATCCTCATCCTTTTAACCACTTCACCTTCTCCTATATAATCATGGGATTCTCATGGAAAAGGTTAAGCAAGAATAAGTAAGATTAAGTAGAGAATTGATGAAAGACTAGGCTGAAGACTGTGTGAAGAATCTTGCTCTTACCGATGCTTGAGGCCCCCATTTGTCCTTCAATATTTTGTGGATTATCTTCATGTGAATTTTGAAGCAAGTGTATGTGTGTGTTGAGACAAAGGACCACTAAAAGGGAACTTGTGACATCAAGGAAATTCGGTTGTATCTTCTACTTTTCATTAATATAATACAGTGGAACGTCTCTTTCCCATAAAATGATTAGTGTTTTATTACATGATTCCTTGATCACATGTTTAGGTTGTCATTGAATTCTACTATTGTTTCTTTCACATTGGTTGGTTTGTGTTGTCACGGATTTGATTCTACAAGAGCACCAGAGTGAAGCAGGGACAACAAAGATATAAGGAAGTAATTCATAAGGTATGTTATCTATTCCTCTTTGGATAGTAAACTCAATGATTGCAACTTAGGGAAAGTGTCTTCTTCCGTCTTGTTTTGTTCTAGATCCAGGTGGATCTAGGGGGATCAATTCATGTCTGCATCTACTGATTTAACCAATAAAAAAATTGGCGACTCCTTCCCCTGTAGCTCTTGTAATCTCCCATACTCTAGAAGTTGTTTCCATATATGGGTGCTCTTCTCTAGTAGTTTTGTCATCCTGTGTATCTTCTGCGTGATGTTTTTTGTAGAAGTTGTCACATCCTTCTCTCTTTGCACTCTGATTTCTGAAGGAGTTGTGGGAACCGCATGCTCCTCCATTTATTTGATCTCGTCCTTATAGTGTTGCAATGCCTTCACTATCTTCTGCATTTTCTCTTTCACTGACACTCCATGTACTCCTTCTCTATCCGAGATGTCTTGGAATACTGTGTGGATTTGGTTTTCCATTTCATCCAACTTCTACTGTACCATATTTTTATCCTTCCCTTCTTAGCTAAGTGCCTCCTTCAATGAGGTGTTGTCTTCCTGTGCCAGTTGTAAGTTTGTCGCATCAGACCTTGCTCTGGACTGGATGTCTTGCACGACGCTCACTTGTAATTTCTATATCACTTTGGTTGGAATCTTGGGCAATGCTAAGTCCAAAATATCAATTTCCTTCAGGGGACTCTACGATGTCTCTTCATCTATAAAAAACATTTCAGGAGTAATCTAGAAGTTTACGCTCCCCTGCATCATGATCTGCACTGTCTCTCCCACTAGTGCCCCTTCTTTAGCTGGCGTTTTTGTCTTCTATTGTTACTTCTCTGTCCTGACCTTCAACTCCTCCAGCATAGTTTTCACCTCTTGTATTTTCTCCAAACTTGAAGCTCAGTGATTTTCGGCTATACTATGGCATGCTTCCTGGAAGTTCTCTATCTGCCCAAAATCCTTGACAATTTATGTGGGAATCCTCCATGTATCTATGACTCTATTTTGTATCTTTGTCATGTATAGCACAAATAAATCATTGTTAAGTTTTTTCTTCTTGGGATCAGTTGTACTGCGAAGGGATGTTTAGCATGTTGCGCCACATTTTCCTATCCTTGGCAGGAAAATACTGTATGTGGGTTCCTGCCACCCCATAAGTGCAATGAGGATGAGTAACCATGAATAGTGGAACTCAGAGCCCTGATATTTTTCATCCTTGTAGTATTCAAGGAATAAGTTTAGTATATAAGGGGCCCAAATCATCGAGCTCCCCTTCACGCATTGTGCTGCAACTGCTACTACTCCTGTGGGTACTTCTTCCTTTCTTCACTTGCACATTAATTTTCAACCCAACATTCATATTGCAAATCATGTCGTAGGATCATTGATGTCACTAATCCTGATACCCCTATTACCCCTCTCTGCACCATACTTTTCTTTGATCTCATCTGAGATGGATTTCACCTTAGTTTTTTCTTCTAGGTATTGTTTTGGATTCTCCCCATATGTGGGTAGCCCTGTAATTGTTCTGATGAGATCAAAATTGATAGTCAATGGCATATCCATCCATAAGATGCCTCTGTGCACCCTCGCCAACATCTTCTTTACACATTTGTTTATGTGTTTACTTCACCCAAAGTGAGTTATGTCTAGTAGGTTCATTATCTCGATGTTGTACAGTCCCAAGATCCACTGCATAGGATCCAACAGTGGTGTTCCTGATGGGCATTCTCCTCTACTCTCCAGATAGTTCTTTGATTCCAATTCTGAGAACTTTATGGAATCAAACACATCATGTTCAGATTATTTGAGGCCATCTACCCCTCTTATCATATCGTCGTCCTCCTTTACACCTTTGGGGATCTTCGGCATTACCACGACTATTTCTACCTATGTGTGTTGTACGCCCTGTATATTGCTTTATGCTTGCACCTTCTTTGTCTCCTTTAGGGATGATACACTGAATTTTGGTGTGTCCTGGTGCCCTATTCTTTGCTGCTCTTCGAGTTCTAGGCCCTGTTGCATCGAACCTGTGGCATGTTCTTCTTGTAGCGGCCCTTTCCCCTTGGATGCGTCGTATTTCGTCTATTCAACATCTTCTTCCAATTTCTCGGGCTACTGTGTGGGTTCCTCTTCCTCCTTCACATGGATTGTGGTCGACGCGTACTCCGGAATGTGGATTTCTTCCACATCCACCACTGTGGTAATATCGTTTGTTCTAGTTTGTGGCACCCGAGTGATACTCCATGTGTTTCGTCCGGTTTTGTTTGACACTCCAACTCTCGGTAGTGACATGGTGAGGAAATCCATAATGTAGACTTCCAAATCGACATAGGCTAGCACAAATTCACACTCTATCACTCTTCCACTCAGCTCTGCATTCTTCTCCTTAGAAAATAACACAATGGGTTGCTTTCCGCCCATTTTCTGACTTTATAGCGGGATGAAGAAGTGACAATTGTGACGCACTGGCAATTGTCACTTTTTCACTTTTTGTTGTGTTTCATGTGCATTGTACCTTTCTACCCATTAACTTCTCTCTTGTATGCATTGTTTTCCATCCTTGATTTTCTTGTCGTGCATTGTTCTATTCTAGTAGTTCTATTCTATCAAAACCTTTCATGCGCGCTGATCTGTTTTTATTTTATGGATTTCCTTATTTTTATTATTTTTGTTTATTTTTCTCATTTTATCTCTCTTAACATCTACTATAATACACTATGTACATATCTTCTTAATACATTGTAGCTTTCTAAGCACTAGGAGGTCGATTGTCCCTATACAGATTCAGTCGACTCCCATTGATAATTCCTCTCATTTATGTGCCTCCCAAATATTTCAACTATACATATCCCCCATCTGTGTCAGCCTTCACTTTGTATGGCCCCAATCAATGTATTATGAATTTCCTTGGATGCTGAAGAAATTTATTTTCATACATCAATATAAGGTATCCCTCCTTGAAACTCTTCCTCTTGATATGTATGTCATGCCAAGATTTATCTCTTGCTTTCTATTCTTCTTGGTGGAATTATGTTAGGATCCTATCTTCTTCCATATCCATCAACCGAATTATCCTTTATGTTACTACGCCTCGTTCTTTCATGTTGGTGATTACTGTTATGCGCAGTCTAGGTATCAAGAATTATAATGGAAACACTGCTTCTTGTCCATACACCAACCTGAATGGCGCCTATCTTGTCAACTTTTTGCATATATTCATGTATGCCCATAATACTATTGGTATATTCAAATCCCAATAACCCATGTTGACATTGCAGATCTTTGTCAAAGAATTCTCTAGGATATTATTAAAGGCTTCCACTGTTCCATTTGCTTGAGGGTGATATGGTGTACTCTTTTGATGATAGACTTCAAACTCCTCAGACATAGAATTGATAGTACTATTGATGAAGTGAGTTCCTTGGTCACTCATCAAAATCCTTGGGCATCCAAATCTAGTGGTCACTTGCTCAAATAGTAAGTGTGTTTTTGTATCTATGCTGCAATCTTTTACTGGTGTTGCTTCTTCCCATCTTGTTAAGTACTTTGTCGCAGTAATGATATACCTTTCTCATGACCTCTTTGTTGGTGGATTAATTGGTCCCAAAAATTCTATTGCTCATTTTTTGAATACTTGCAAGGTTACTTATGGACTTAGGGGAATTTCATCCCATCTGTTAGGTTTACCAACCCTATGACATGCATCACATATCTGGAAGTAGTCCTTTGCATCTATGTGAATGGTCAGCCACCATAGTCCTACGCGCAATACCTTTTGCATAGTATATTTTCCTGCATAATTTTCTCCATCTATTCCCTCATGAGCCTCTACTAAAATCCTAGGCCTCTCATGTTCTAGGACACATCTTCTCAGAATGTTGTCAGCACTCATCTTGTGTAGGTGTCCTACAATCACTTGATAGCCTGCAACTCAGACTTCCATATTTTTTTTCTACGCAGTGTTGAATTCTTGTGGCGCAGTCCCTGTATTCAAGTATTCAATTATGTCAACAAGATATTCATCACCTACTTGTACTGAAAATAAATGCGCATCAAGGAATTTTTCCTCTAAATTTGTAGGTTCCTCTCCATTGGTGATCCTTGAAAGGTGATCAGGTCCTGCATTCAACTTCCCTGGTTTGACTATCACTTCAAAGTCAAATTCCTGAAAAAACAGTAACCATATACCAATTCTCCCCGCAAAAATTGTCTTATTGACTAGGTATTTGAGGGAAGAATGATCTATGAACATTTTAAAGTGTTTCCAAAGTAGATAGTGTATGAAATTCTGTAGTGCATATACCATTTCTAGGCCTTCTCTTTTTATAGTATTGTATTTATGCTCTGACTCTGATATTTTTCTTCTTGCAAATGTTATAGGATGGTATACCTCTCCTGCTCCTAGTTTCTCCAGAATAGCTCCAAGTGTTATGGATGATGCATCTACATGCACATGAAATGTCTTCTCCCAATCTAGAAATACAAGAATATGTGTTGTTACCATCTTCTCTTTCAAGGTATCCAACCCATGTTGACAATCAACATTCCACTAGAATTTAGTATCTTTATTCAAGACTTTCTCCATCGGCGCAGTGATATGTGCATATGATTTTATGAATTTCCTATAGTAGCATGTGTGGCCCAATGTTTCTCTCAACTGGCGTATTGATTTCAGTGGTGGTAAATTAAGAATCACTGCAATATTGGCAGGATATACTAGCAAGCCTTGTTTGCACACTATGTGTCCCAATAGTATTTTGAAAGGTGTCCCAAAGATTCACTTCTTGATATTTAATGATATATGACACTATCTTCATCTTTCAAACATTATCCTTAATACCTCTACATGGTCCTTCAACAGACTATATACTGTCCAATCATCCAGGTATACTTCTGAAAACTGATGAATGAATTCTTTGAAAGCTATGACTACCCTTGAGAATATAGTTGTTGCGTACTTCAGCCCAAAAGGCATGAATATGTACTAGTAGGATCCCCATTCTATGGAAAAATTGGTCTTGTACCTATCTTCTGGAGCTATCTTGATCTGATGGTAGCCTCATAATCCATCTGTGAATGAGTATGCTTCCTGGCCTCCCACATTCTATAATACCTCATCTGTGAAAGGGGTGGGAAAAGGGTCATGTAGGAAAGCATCATTCAATTTACTAAGATCTACACAAATCCTTATCCCTCCTTGTTTATTTTCCTACACTACCATAGGGATTCTCCATTCAGACTCCTCCACTAGTTCTATGATACCAACTTCTAACATTCTATCAATTTATGCTTTGACCTTCTGTTTATAAATTGGATTTAGTCTATAAGGTCCTTGTCTGATAGATATAGCCTCATTTTTTAGAGGTATATTCATCTGTCCTATATCTCCTGTTATTCCTTTCATACATGTAAAGGTTGTTGGGAACAAGTCGTTGTATTCATGCAGTAACTCTGTTATTCTTTCTATTGCTTTTTCATACAAGTAGTCTCTAATACTGGCCATTTTCGGATTATCATTTGTCCCAATATTTACTTTCTTCAACTTGATTGGTGCAAAAAATACTTCTAATTCCAGATATTGGCCTTCCACCTCTCTTTCTCCTTCAATTTCTATAATTTGGATATTGCGTGGTTCATCTTGATCTGGTTCTTCTTCCCTCACATGATATCATGATAGTAGTTCTTTCACTGCTTTTCTATTTTTTTGTTGGTATTCTGTTATGAGTTCCACCTCTAGTTCCTAGATGAATATTACCCCTCTTATCTTCTTGATCACTAAATCCATGTTGGAGTTCTCGTGTTCAAATAACTTACCACAAAATTATTTTACAATGTTGTCCAATCTGCAGTTCCTCTACGCAGTTCCTGGTCTACATACCAGTTTTTTGGAATTCCTTCTAGTGTATGAATAAAGTGATGAGGCCATTCTTGTGGTGGTGTCATTGTCCATAGTGTTTTCCACTTCTCCAAATGTTCTAGTGGTGACCCTTGTCCATCATATTTCTCCATCCCTCTTCTCTTCTTTGTGTTGAATTTAATGTGCAGTAGTCGTTTTCATTGATACCAGTCCTTCACTATTTCTTTGTGTGCACCCCGCCATCTTGCAGGTGTTGCCTTGAGTTATATGTCCAGAGATAATAGCCTTTTATTTTCCAACACCTTATCTTCGTATCTTGTTAGGAATTCTTCTAAATCATTAATTCCATACAAATTGGGAGGCTCTCTAATTTTTGTACCCACCCATCTTACTGTGCGGTCTATTCTTGCACACCTTCTCATGGACACTTCATGTAACCTTTGTTGCCAATCATCCAACCCTGTATCTAAGTCTGAAGCACATGATGTGATAATTCTCCAACTGAGTACCCCATATGCAGTTGGATTCACATAATATTCTTCGTGCATGGTGGTTCTGTATAATTGGTTGATTTCCTCCAGTTCTAAGCAAGTGGGTTCTACAAACCTTTCTCCTTCTAATGGGTCTAGTGGCCCAATGACTCTGTATTCTCCTTAATCAAATATCATCTTCTTCTCTTCAAATTTATTATGGCCTGGTTTTCAAACACCTAATCAAATCCAAGCAATGCTAGATAATGTGTTGTGCCATCCACTATTTCTATCACTTCAAAATCAAATTTAGTGCGCACTCCATCCAGGTCTACTGTCACACCCTTTAGCCTTCCAATTGGCAGAACTCTATGTTGATTTTCTAGTTTCAAATGGACATATGTGTAACCTAATGTGGGATCCCCCATACATTGCCATGTCTTCTTGGGTAACACATTTACTTCGGAGCCTAAGTCCAGTATAATATCCCCCATGTTCAAATATCCAATGTTGGCATTCAGTCTGAATTCTCTGCTTGTCATCCTCCTTGTATGCAAGTGATTAACTTTTTTCTTCTCTAGATTTCCCTCTACTTCTATGTTACATATTTATAACATATTTTGTAATACTTCAATAGATGGTGGATTATTTAGTAGTTTAAGACAGGATTGCAGAAAATCCTTTATGCTACTTACTTGTCTGAAAGGTTGTGCTTCATGGGTGTGGTCCAGTGATGAAGGAATTTTGTACATTAGTACGTTGTAAGTGTGCTAAATGGTTGATATCGATGAAATATCTTTCTTGAGGAACTCATGTCTTGCCTCCTTGAATATTTATTTTTCTTTCCCCGCATCGAATTTTTCCAGTGGTTTAGTATTCTTCTTCACCCATTAGTGTTGTGATGAATCATGTCGTACTGCGTCATCTCTTGTCTCAGCTCATCCATGGGTAACTATGGTGATATTTATTCCATCATCCCTTGCTTCTGCAAAAATCCATTGAACATTCTAATTGTTATGATTTCTCTTTTCTTGGATCTTCCCCAATATTTTCAGACAATATTTTGCGTCATGATCTGATGCACGAAAATACATACAAGTCGCAGCTGGAAGTGGAAATTATCTTGCACAATGTCCTGGTTGTTGGACGTTGTGGAATACCATCGGTCCTTTGACTCTTCCAAATCCTCCTCTACCTCTTCCTCCACCTCTGCAGCCATCTCGATCTCCTCGCGGTGTGTTGTACTGAGGTACTTGATTATAATGCGATGGATTAAATTGTGGTTGTGAGGTATTGTACTGTGGTTGCACAGTGTTATATGGGGCTAGTACTTGGTTAAATTGTGGTGCAACTTTACTTGTCATTATTTCTTCCTGCACCCTATAGGTGTCTGATGTTATTTCCCTCATCAAATCCATTGTCCTGCAATCTTTTTCACCATGACCCACTCACTTGAAAAAGTTGCAGTATAAACTCTTAGGCATTATCTGGTATTTTTTCATCATTGGAAAATGATATGGATCATGCCCCTATGTCTTACATATCTCACACCATAGTCCTCTTGTTGGAAAATGTTTTGGCATTCATGTTGCCATGTATTGTGCGAAAGTTGGGAATTCATTCTTGTGGTGTCCTTATGTCCTACATGTGGTACACCAAACAACTTCTCTTTTTTCCTTACCCCTGTTCTGGTTCAGTTGAAATCTTAAATTCTTCGGATCCTCTGTCTTCTATTGATGAACATCCCCTTCTATATTCTCATTCTTTTCACATTTTCTCACCAAATATGACGTTCTTTTCACGATTCTTCAGCAGATCTCATTCACTCAATCCCACTTTGTTCCAATCGGCAAAAAAAACCATTTGTTGGTTGTTTATTTTCTCTTAATACCATTCTTGGGCTGATCGAGGTTCATATCTACTATGGTTTCCAAAAAAAACCCCTAAAACTATCGGGCCTCCTGGTAAACTAGAAGGCAACACAACGCATAGAATGCACTGCGCAGTCTTACCCGAGATAGTTCTTATGGGTGGCTACAATGCTTAGGTGCTTGCAGCCTGGGAATGAGTGGAGATATGGAATTACACTCTGTGATCTTAATTTGTTTACTCTAACATTCAGCTTATATGGAATATTTTGTCATTCTTATTCATGAATGTAAAATAGCAGATCTAACTAAGTCATTCATGCATTTGTCTAATATATAATCATTAACATTAAAGGGAATACACAATATTCACTCAATCCCACTTTGTTCCAATCGGCAAAAAAACCATTTGTTGGTTGTTTATTTGCTCTTAATACCATTCTTGGGCTGATCGAGGTTCATATCTACTATGGTTTCCAAAAAAAAACCCTAAAACTATCGGGCCTCCTGGTAAACTAGAAGGCAACACAACGCATAGAATGCACTGCGCAGTCTTACCCGAGATAGTTCTTATGGGTGGCTACAATGCTTAGGTGCTTGCAGCCTGGGAATGAGTGGAGATATGGAATTACACTCTATGATCTTAATTTGTTTACTCTAACATTCAGCTTATATGGAATATTTTGTCATTCTTATTCATGAATGTAAAATAGCAGATCTAACTAAGTCATTCATGCATTTGTCTAATATATAATCATTAACATTAAAGGGAATACACAATATTCAATCACATAACACATGATCTGCCATGGTTTACCCCCTCCTGGGATACTTCCACAAATATTTGGTTTCTCTGCTCTTTTATTATGTTGTTTCCAAAACTACAGCACCACGCGCATTACAACCCTCTATCAAACAGGTCGAGATCTACAATGATGTAGACTAGATCACACCAGGATCCTCAACTTGTGATCTAACCCTCAATATCTACCTTAATTCCTCTCCTCGGCTCAAAATATTACAAAATGGGATCTTATTTTACATGCATTTTGAACTACAACTAAAAACCCAAACCAAAACCAATAACATTCTTCTAATAACACCAACCCTCGACCTAGACCTCCTAGGTACCTATTTATACATAGTTTTGTCTTACCATCCATTATATTCTTTTACCAAAACCCTAACCCTATCATGGATAGCTCTTCTCGCATGCATGCCTCGCATGCTTTCCTCCTCTACATGCGTGTTTGATTTCCACATGCTTCTTTTCCTGCCAACTGTATTTCTCCCACATCATGCCTTTCTCCCAAAATGGGCCTGTGCCCAACAGGAATCATTTCTCCTGGAAACAAAACCATTTTTTGGTTTTTTATTTCCTCTAACTACCATTCTTTGGATGACGAAGATTCATATCTACTATGGTTTCCAACAAAACCCCCTAAGACTATCGGCCATCCTAGTATACCAGAAGGCAACACAACGCATAGAATGAAATGTGCATTCTCACCCAAGATAGTTCTTATGGGTGGTTGCAATGCTCAAGTGCTTACAACCTGGAAATGAGTGGGGATCTGGGATTACACTCTATGATCTTCATTTGTTTACTCTAACATTCAATTTATATGGAGTATTATGTCATTCTTAGTCATGCATGTAAAATAGCAGATCTAACTAAGTCATTCATGCATTTGTCTGATATATAATCATTAACAGTAAAGGGAATACACAGTATTCAATCACATAACACATGATCTACTGTGGTTCACCCCCTCCTAGGCTATGTCCACAAAGATTTGGCTTCTCTTCTCTTTTATTATGGTGTTTCCAAAACTACAGCGCCACGTGCATTACAACTCTCCATCAAACTGGTCGAGATCTACAATGAGGTGGACTAGATCACACCAGTCTCCTCAGCCTGTGATCTAACCCTCAAGATCTACCTTAATTATTCTCCTTATCTCAACAACTTACAAAATGAGATTGTATTTTATAGACATTCTGAACTAAAACAAAAAACTCGAACCAAAACCAATAATAGTCTTTTAATAACACCAACCCCCGACCTAGACCTCCTAGGTACCTATTTATACATGTTTTTGGCTTACCATCCATTACATTATTTTACCAAAACCCTAACCCTATCATGGTTAGGTATTTTTGTATGTGTGCTTCGCATGATTTGCTCCTCTGCATGTGTGTTTTCTTTCCACTTGTTTCTTTTCCTGCCAGCTGCATTTCTCCCATGTCAATATTTTCTCCCAAAATGGGCATGCACCCAACATGAACCATTTCTCACAGAAACATAACCATTTATTGGTTGTTTATTTCCTCTAAATACCATTCTTGGGCTGACCCAAGTTCATATCTAATATGGTTTCCAACAAAACCCCCCAAAACTATCGACCATCCTGGTAAAATGGAAGGCAACATAGCGCACATAATGCATTACGCAGTCTCACCTGAGATAGTTCTTATGGGTGGCTGCAACACTCAGGTGCTTCAATCCTAGGAATGAGTGGGGATATGGGATTACACTCTGTGATCTTCATTTGTTTACTCTAACTTTCAGCTTATATGGAATATTTTTTCATTCTTATTCATGCATGTAAAATAGTAGATCTAACTAATTCATTCATGCATTTGTCTAACATATAACCATTGATAGTAATGGGAATACACAATATTCAATCAAATAACACATGATCTACCGTGGTTAACTCCCTCCTGGGATACGTCCACAAATATTTGTCTTCTCTAATCTTTTATAATGGTGTTTCCAAAACTATAGTGCCATGTGCACTACAACTCTCCATCAAACGGGTCAAGATCTACAATGAGGTGGACTAGATCACACCAGGCTCCTCAGCCTATTATATAACACTCAATATCTACCTTAATTCTTATCCTTAGCTAAAAATATTACAAAATGAGATCATATTTTATAGAAATTATGAAATACAACCAAAAACCCGAACCAAAACCAATAACAGTCTTTTAATAACACCAACCCCCGACCTAGACCTCCTAGGTACCTATTTATACATATTTTTGGCTTACCATCCATTACATTCTTTTACCAAAACCCTAACCCTATCATGGATAGGTCTTCTTTCATGTGCCCCTCGCATGCTTTCCTCCTCTACATGCGCATTTGATTTCCACATGCTACTTTTCCTACCAGCTGCATTTCTCCCACATCATGCCTTTCTCCCAAAATGGGCCTGTGCCCAACAGAAATCATTCCTCCCGGAAATGAAACTATTTGTTGGTTGTTTATTTCCTCTAACTACCATTCTTGGGCTGACCCAGGTTCATATCTACTATGGTTTCTAACAATATCCCCCAAAACTATCTTCCCTCCTGGTAAACCAGAAGGCAACATAGCGCACAGAATGCACTCTGTGGTCTCACCTAAGATAGTTCTTATGGGTGTATGCAACACTCAGGTGCTTGCATCCTGGGAATAAGTGGGGATATGGAATTACGCTCTATGATCTTCATTTGTTTACTCTAACATTCATCTTATATGGAACATTCTATCATTATTATTCATGCATGTAAAATAGAAGATCTAACTAATTCATTCATGCATTTGTCTAACATATAATCATTGACAATAAAAGGAATACACAATATTCAATCACATAACACACGATCTATCTTGGTTCACCCCCTCCTAGGCTACGTCCACAAATATTTTTCTTCTATGCTATTTTATAATGGTGTTTCCAAAACTAGAGTGCCACGTGCATTACAACTCTCCATCAAATGGGTCAAGATATACAATGAGGCAGACTAGATCACACCAGGATCCTCAACCTATGATCTGAACCTAAATATCTAGCTCAATTCCTCTCCTCATCTCAACAACTTACAAAATGAGATCGGATTTTACAGACATTCTGAACTACAACCAAAAACCCAAACCGAAACCAATAAAAATATTTCAATAACACCAACCCCCCAACCTAGACCTCTTAGGTACCTATTTATACATGTTTTTGGCTTACCAACCATTACATTATTTTACCAAAACCCTAAACCTATCATGGTTAGGTATTATTGCATATGTGCCTTGCATTCTTTCCTCCTCTGCATGCACATTTTCTTTCCACATGTTTCTTTTCCTACCAACTGTATTTCTCCTATGCCATGTTTTTCTCCCAAAATGGACTTGCGCCCAACATGAACCATTTATCTCAGCAAAAGAACCATTTTTTGGTTTTTTATTTCCTCTAACTACCATTCTTGGGCTGACCTAGGTTCATATATACTATGGTTTCCAACAAAATCCCCTAAAACTATCGACCCTCATCGTAAACCAAAAGGAAACACAACGCACAAAATGCACTACGCAATCTCACCCGAGATAGTTCTTATTGGTGGTTGCAATGCTCAAGTGGTTGCATCCTGGGAATGAGTGGGGTTCTGGGATTACACTTTATGATATTCATTTTTTTGCTATAACATTCAGCTTATATGGAATATTATGTCATTCTTATTCATGCATTTAAAATAACATATCTAACTAATTCATTCATGCATCTGTCTAACATCTAATCATTGACAGTAAATGGAATACACAATATTCAATCACATAACACATGATATACCATGGTTCACCCCCTCCTAGGCTATGTCCACAAATATTTTGTTTCTCTTCTCTTTTATTATGGTGTTTCAAAAAATACAGCGCCACGCGCATTACAACTGTCCATCAAACGGGTCGAGATCTATAATGAGGTGGACTAGATCACACTAGGATCCTCAGCTTGTGATCTAATCCTCAAGATATACCTTTATTATTCTCCTCAACTCAACATATTACAAAATGAGATCGTATATTACAAACATTTTTAACTACAACCAAAAACCCGAACCAAAACCAATAACAGTCTTCCAGTAACACCAACCCTAGACCTAGACCTCCTAGGTACCTATTTATACATTTGTTTGTCTTACCATCCATTACATTCTTTTACCAAAACCATAACCCTAGCATGGTTAGGTCTTCTTCCATGTGTGCCTCGCATGCTTTCCTCCTTTGCATGGTCGTTTTCTTTCCACGTGATGATTTTCCTTCCAACTACATTTCTCCCATGTCATGCTTTTCTCCAAAAATGGGCTTGTGCCCAACATGAACCATTTCTCCTAGAAAAGAAACCATTTGTTGGTTGTTTATTTCCTCTAGCTATCATTCTTAGGCTGAGCCACGTTCAGATCTACTATGGTTTCCAACCAAACCCCACAAAACTATCGAACCTCCTGGTAAACTAGAAGGCAACAAAGCACACAATACACATAATATGATGTGCAATCTCACCCGAGATATTTCTTATGGGTGGTTGCAACACTCATGTTCTTGCAGCATGGGAATGAGTGGGGATCTAGGATTACACTTTGTGATCTTCATATTTTTACTCTAACATTCATCTTATATGGAATATTTTGTCATTATTATTCATGCATGTAAAATAACATATATAACTAAGTCATTCTTGCATTTTTCTAACATCTAATCATTGACAGTAAAGGGAATACACAATATTCAATCAAATAACACATGATCTACCATGGTTTACCCCCTCTTGGTCTACCTCCACAAATATTTGGCTGCTCTGCTCTTTTATTATGTTGTTTCCAAAACTACAGCACCACGTGCATTACAAATCTCAATCAAACGGGTTGATATCTACAATGAGGCGAACTAAATCACACCAGGCTCCTCATCCTGTGATCTAACCCTAAAGATCCACCTTAATTCCTCTCCTCAGCGTAACATCTTACAAAATGATATTGCATTTTACAGACATTCTGAAATACAACCAAAAACCTGAACTGTTAGCACTAAGAGTCACCCTCAGATTGTGAGAGGATAAGCCCAGTGCCCATCAAAATTTTTGGTCGATTAAAAGGATGTGAGGGGACGAGCCAACTAGACTTTAAGGAAAGGAAAGAAAATGAATATCACTAGAGATCAGTGATAGACCATTGGGATATGGAGTCATAAATAGTCTGCTCAATGAAGGCATTTAAGATCCCTATCAAACAAAGGATTTAAGTTGTGATGGAAAGAAGGAAAATAAAAGGTGTCTAAATGATAAACTATAAAAAATGGGCAAGATGACAACAAATCATCCACCACCCCAGGAATTCATAAATCAAAGGGTTTTACAACGATCCAGACAAGAAGAAACATAAAATGTCTATTGAACCATGAAAGATGGGCAAGATGACAAGAGATCCTCCACCGCCTCAGGAAACCATAAATCAGAGAGATTACATCCAAACAAGAAAGAGAAACATAAAATGTTTGTTGAACCATGAAATATGGGAAAGATGACAACAGATCCTCCATCGCCTTAAGAATCCATAAATCAAAGAGATTACATCCAGACAGGAAAGAGAAACAGAAAATTTCTTATGAACCATGAAAGATGGGAAAGACGAAAACATATCCTCCATAGCCTCAGCAATCCATAAATCAGAGAGATTACATCCATACAAGAAAGAGAAACAGAAAATGAAAACTAAGAAGACGGTCTGGTATAACAACTTAAAGGAATATCCATTAACATAACAATTTACAGTCCAGGCCCTCAGGATTACAACAAAAATATAGTCATAAAAGATCTCAAAGATTCCCCCAGTCTAGGCCAAAACTCCCCCCTTTTCAAAATCTAAACTGATCTATTTTATATTGGCTCTGTTCACCACTTCTAGGAATGTGATCTGGCCATTTCATTCAAAGATTTACATTCGATAAGCCTTTTTTCAAACTGCGTGTGCATCCTTATATTAGACATGAAATCATATTAGCATGGGTCTATAGGAAAATCCGTCCACAGGGGTACCTCAAGCTGACAGTTCAGTCTCCACGACTAGACCTCCCATGCATTCCATTTATAGAGTGAGATGAGGTTTCAACCACAAGATCTACCTTCCATTAACTGATTTTTCTTGAGGACTCGGCGAGACTTAATTCTTAGGGGATGGCCATGCATTTCTCTCAGGCGCTATATGAGCATGTGATTGTGGGGCCGTCAAAAGTGGTTTGGATTCATACTGCTTTTGGGCCCGCAATCCATCACCTTTCGCAATGTATCGCTTATGACTTACCATGGTTTCAATTGTGGGACCTCTCAAGAAACTTATCACCTGAGCACCTTTCGACCCCACAATGGAGCGTGGTCATTGATCTTGCGATCTGGTATGAGGTCCTTTGATCAATAGATCAGCTTTGGCACTTTCAAACCGACAGATTAGATCAACCCCTTTTCAAACAAACGGTCCTGATTTGCTTTGTGATTCGGGCTTATGGGTTTTCAATTTTCAAACTTCATTTTCCTCCAACCAAATCGTTCAGAGCTAAGGATATAATGACACATGGATTCAATATTTCAATGGTCGATATCCCTTCGGGTCTCCGGACTCCGGAGAAATCAAATATCAAAACTCCTTTTCCTTGAGTGCTTCTACCTAGAGCTGGCGATCGAATGACGTGTGGCCCTTGCAAATCAACGATTGAGATCCCTTCATGGCTCCAGACATCGGGAAAATCAAATCTCAAACCTGAGCTTCCTCCATGTGATTTTACTCAAAGATAGGGATATGATTATGCATGGCTTTGGAGTCAGATGACTGAGATCCACTTCAAGACCTTTAGCATTTCGGGGCTTCTGGAGGCACTATCGCTAAGATCAATGACTCCCTGTTGATTTTCAGATCAACGGTCCGCAATTGCTTCGGGAGTCTAGGCTTTGGCTCTTCGGGAATTTTACACACTTCTCACTTCAAAAATCTCGAAGCTCATTTCCCCGAACACTTGGATCGGATGCCAGTTGTCCCCCTCAAGATCAACGGCTCATGCTCGCTCCGAGCCTTGGGACTTCGGACCATTTTCTCTGGTTCTATACTTAGCACAATTTTGGATTTTTGAATGCCCGTGAGCCACTTGTCTGAGATCCACATGGAATTATCGGTATTAAAAGTTGAACCTGCCTTTATTCTTGATTCGAGTCCAGAACGGACCACTCTGAGTGTTGCACCTTAAGCCCGCAGTTGCGACCTGTGTAAACAAATACTTGGATGACTGGATGGGGGCTTGGGAAAGGATGAGTGATTAAAACAAAAGGAGATGGGTGTTCATATTTAGATAAAAAAAGTAAAGGCTTCAGGCCGAGACATTTTCAAGTAATACATCAAGGGAAACCAAGTCCTTTAAACAAAAAGGGGAAAACAAAACCGACTTTACCAGTCAAAGGGAAAATTTAAAGACACGGCCCGCAAAAGAGAGAGAGACAGGGAAAGGATACGGACTTAGGTATTCACAACAAACCCATACGGTTCTTGACAACCATATGTGATAACATTTGTCTCCACAGGGGATGGCATACTCCCTGTGAGCTACCAAGAATGTATAGTTCCAGTGCCTTAGATGTTGGACTATGGAGTCTAGCTCAAAAATTTTGTTGAAGGAAATAGGGAAATATGTACACTACTCTACTAAAAACAAAACAAAAAAACACATGGGCTGTAGAAGGAGCTTATTTATGTACAATCCTAGGCTAACTGACTTTTACAAGGCGCTAGGTGAACGCAAACTTCCACCATAGCCACACAGACTGTGTGGTAATATGATTCTTTTTCTCACTGCAAATGATCCACAAAAGTTAAAGGAAGTATGACAACATAAGGAAAACATGGTTTGGAACAATGAAAATGCCCCTAAATGATGATAAGATGAATAATTTTGTAGTCTCCAATGCTTTTGGAAAACACAGCTTGATATAGAACCCCACAGGGTCACAAAATTTATAATCAGGAAAGCTCAACTGGTAAGAAATTACCTCCTGACCTTCATTGTTGCTCACTCTTCGTTTGATGTTCTCAGAGTGTACAGGTGGGTGGAGATTTGATGCAGTTTGGCTAATCCCAGGTGATATATACTCATTTACAGGCTCTGGACAGGAGATAAATTGCACATTTAGCTCCTTCTTTTCTCCTTCATGGATCTCACAATGATCAGATTCATAATCATCATAAACATGAACCATGGAAAAGATCTTCTCTTCATCATCTGCATTGGGATATTCATCAAAAGTTGATTGTTCATGGTCAATAATTGAAATCACTTCTCCATCATAAGTAGGGCTGCCAAAAACAACTTTTTCAAGGACCGGAACATCCTCTACATTTTCTTCATAAGAGTGGAAAGAAAAATCTTCCTTCAATTCCTCTATTCTTGTAGAAAGTGATTTTACCAATTTTTTCAACTGATCTAAGGTACAACCTTCAGTCTCACATATTTTGCAAGAACGAACTATATCCTGAACACCATCTTCATACTCCTCACAACATTTATGACAAATTAAATTAGAGGAATAATACTTTTGACAATGCCTATTGAAAACTGCATGAAATTCTCCCAGGGAGGAGATGCTAGCAGGGGGCAAGGAGTGATACCACTCACGAGCATCTCCATATAATGAGAACATGAACATCTTCATCAATACATCCTCATGATGTATTTCCCACTGATGCATGAGTTCATCAAACTCAAGGAAATGCTCTGGAGGATTGCCATCTCTATGTTCTCTAACTCTAGGAAAAAAATCACCCCACTCATCTATAGTAGGCACAACATTTGGAAAACCAAGAACAATAGAGAAATTAAAAGGAGCAACCCTCCAAGACAAAATGTCTTCCATCTGAAAATATGACTTCTTAAAATTGTGGAGTCGCCACTGGATTCTTTAAACATGAGGTCATCGGGTGAATGATATGCATTCTGAAAGTGTCTGGTCTTTGTTCACTGTCAAAGACCAGATCTGGTCATTATCGTTCTCTGATGGAGCTTTTCAATCTGGGAAAGAAGCTAAAATCCTTCTTGAGAAATATTTTCTTTCTGATAATTTTCTTTGGGTCAGCTTTAGGTTTTTCTAGAGGCAGTTGTGGAGTAGACCTCGTGTGTGTGCCTTTCAAATCCACAATTGAAACAATTGAGTTGCCGGGTGAAAGTTGCAATCTTCAAGTCACCCATATCTGATGCACCTTTAGAATCATAAAAAAAATCCGTTCTTACCCAGAGAAATGTCTTCAATTCGTTCCCTGGCAATGGCACCAGGAATGTTAGCACTGAGAGTAACCATCAGATTGTGAAAGGATAATCCCAATACCCATCAGAATATTTGGTGTATTAAAAGGGTGTGAGTGGGCGATTTAGCGAGACTTTAAGGAAAGGAAAGACAACGAAGATCACTGCAAATAAGTGATAGGACATTAGGCTATGGATTCATAAAGAGTCTACTCAATGAAGGAATTTAAGCTCCCTATTAGAAAAAGGGTTTAAGTGGTGATGGGAAGAAGGAAAACAAAAGGTGTCTGAATGATAAACCATAAAAAATGGGCAAGATGACAACAGATCATCCACTGCCTCAGGAATCCAGAAATCGGAGGGTTTTACAACAATCCAGACAAGAAGAAATAAAAAATGTATGCTGAACCATGAAAGATGGGCAAGATGGAAGCATATCCTCCACCGCCTCAGGAATCCATAAATTAGAGATATTACATCCAAACAAGAAAGAGAAACAAAAAACGTCTGTTGAACCATGAAAGATGGGAAAGACGACAACAAATCCTCCATCGCCTCAGGAATCCATAAATCAGAGATATTACATATAGACAGGAAATGGAAACAAAAAATGTCTGCTGAAACATGAAAGATGGGAAATACGACAACATATCCTCCATAGCCTCAGGAATCCATAAATAAGAGAGATTACATCCAGACAAGAAAGAGAAACAGAAAATGAAAACTAAGAAGATGGTCTGATATAACAACTTAAAGCAATCTTCATTAACATAACAATTTAAAATATAGGCCCTCAGGCTTACAACAAAAATACAGTCATAACAACTCTCAAATCTTCCCCTGGTCTGGGCCAAAAATCCCCCCCTTTCAAAATCTAAACTGATCTATTTTATATCGAATTTGTTCACCAATGCCAAGAGTGTGATCTGGCCATTCCATTCAAAGATTTATGTCTGAGAATCCTTCTGTCAGACTGTGTGTGCAACCATCTGTCAGACATGAAATCAGATCAACATGAGTTTGTAGGAAAATCCCTCCACCTGACACTTCAGTCTTCATGGCCAGACCTCCCATGCCTTCCATTTATGGAGTGAGTCTAGGTTTCAACCACTAGCTATACCTTCCATTAACCACTTTTCCTCGGGGATTCAACGAGACTTAATGTTCAGGGGAAGACCACGCGTTGTTCTTGGATGTTATATGAGCACATGATTGCGAGGCCATCAAAAGTGGTTTGGATTCAGACCACTTTTGGGCCCACAATCCATCACCTTTCGCCACATACCAATTTTGACTTACCATGGTTTCAATTGTGGGACCGCTCAAGAAAATTATCGCCCGAGCACCTTCCAACCCCACAATGGAGCATGGTCATTGATCTTGCAATCTGGGATGAGGCCCTTTTATCAATGTCTCAGCTCTGGCACTTTCAAACTGATGGATCAGATCAACCCCTTTTCAAACCAACGGTCCTGATTTGCTTCACGATTCGGGCTTCGGGGTTTTCAATTTTCAAACTTCATTTTCCTCCAAGCAAATCCTATGGAGCTAAGTATCGGATGATGCGAGGCTTTCATAGATAAACAGTCAATATCCCTTCAGATCTCTAGACTCTGTAGAAATCAAATCTCAAACCTCCTCTGCATTCAGTGATTTTACCCGGAGTTGGCGATCTAATGATGTGTGGCCCTCGCAGATCGACGACTGATATCACTTTGTGGATCTAGACTTTGGGAAAATCAAATCTCAAACCCAGGCTTCCTCCATGTGATGTTACCCAGATCTAGGGATCATATGATGCGTGTCTCTAGATCCGGATAGACGAGATCCACTTCGGGAACTTTATCATTTCGAGGCTTCTGGAGGCACTACCACTAAGATCAATGACTCCCTGTTGATTTTGAGATCAACGTTCCACAATTGCTTCGGGATTCTGGGCTTCAGATCTTCAGGAATTTTACGCACTTCTCACTTCAAAACTCCTGAAGAGCATTTCCCCAAAAACTTGTATCGGATGCCACCTGTCCCCGTCAAGATCAACAACTCTTGATCCCTCTGAGCCTTGGGACTTCAGACCATTTTCTATGGCGCTATACTTCACGCAATTTTGGAATTTTGAATGCCCATGAGCCACTGATCGGAGCTCCACATCGAATTCCCATCATTGAAAGTTGAACCTGCTTTTTTTCTTGATTCGAGTCCAGAACGAACCGCTATAAGTGTTGCGCTTTGAGCCCACGACTGCGGCCTGTGTAAACAAAGACTTGGAAGACTGGATGGGGGCTCAGGAAAGGATGAGATATTTAAAAAAAATGAGATGGGTGTTCATATTTAGAGAAAAAAAAAGGCTTCGGGTTGAGACCTTTTCAGGTAAGACATCAAGGGAAACCAGGTCCTTTAAACAAAAAGGGGTAAACAAAACCGACTTTACCAGTGAAAGGGAAAAATTTAAAGACACAGCCCGCGAAAGAGAGGGAGAGACAAGGCAAGGATATGGACCTAGGTATTCACAACAAACCCATACGAGTCTTGACAACCCTATGTGATAACACAAACCAAAACCAATAACAGTCTTCCAATAACACCAGCCCATGACCTAGACCTCCTAGGTACCTATTTATACATGTTTTTGGCTTACCATCCATTACATTCTTTTACCAAAACCCTAACCCTAGCATGGTTAGGTATTCTTGCATGTGTGCCTCACATTATTTCCTCCTCTGCATGCATGTTTTCTTTCCACGTTCTACTTTTCCTTCCAGCTATATTTCTCCCACATCGTTCTTTTCTCCCAAAATGGGTCGGCATCCAATAGACCTCGACTATAATCTACTTTGATAACCAGAGTGTTATATAGGTTGTTGAATTTTTCTTTTCCCAAAGTAATATGAAGAATGTTGAGCTCCATGCTCACTACTTGAGACAGTTGATTCATGAGAACATTGTCTCTCTTGAATATTGTAGAACAAAAGATTAAGTTTTTTTTTTCTTCACCAAACCTTTATCTAAAGCCATATCTATCAAGCTCTACATGATGCTTGGGCTTCAGGAAGCTACAATTATGGGGGGTGTCCTAATGATGTAATTTCACCTCCTGAAATTCGAGAGTTGTGTGTTGATGGGGGGGTGTTGGAACATCAAAAATTGATGGTTCATCACACATCTCCTAGTTTCAATCAATCGAGAGGTCAAACTACATCTAGATACAGTCATTCGGGTGATTGACCAACATACTACACTAGTCATTCAATTAATTGACGTGGCTATCATTCAGACAATCGAACATCAGTTGAAGATAGTCAGGTAGTGGATCGACCATCCCAAAAATCAACTTTTTGTTGGATGCGAAGGTGGTCAGGTAGAGAATCCTTATTGAGCTCAATCGACAGAATGGATTTGGAGGAGTCAACTCTAACAACCAACAGTTACATGTGGAAAAGATCTTCTAGATTATATGGAAGTTGGTTAGATATTCAGACTATAAAAGCAAACCCCTTGGATCATTATCAGGATATTGCACAATATATCATGCGGATCAAGATGTGAAACATGCACTGTGATGTTTCAATCAGAGTGTTATTTTATTAAGTGATATAATAGTGTCTTTAGACACCACCTTTATCTTCAAAAAAATGTTCCTCTTTGATTATCTGTAGCATTGTGTCCTTTGTTTTATGTCGTGTTCCACCCTATTCCCCAACACCATTAGTTTCACAAATGATATCTTGTTTGTGTCAACAATCCATTGATACTTCTTTCTCATAACTTAAATATAGATGTATCAAGAATATATACTTCATTACTTTCACAAAGGACATCTTGTTTGTGTCAAAAATCCATCGATACTTCTTCCTCAAAACTTCAATATAGATGTATCAAGAATATAAGCAGAACCTCAAATTCCAATAATACTTCTCTAAATATTATTCATGAACTAGAGAAGACCAGAAACCTTTTGTGGTATAAACTAGCAGACATGTCTATTTTACTTGGTAATGGTAATAATGCAAACTCTTCCCATTGTGTGTAAATTGACAAGATGTAATTTGAAAGGTTATTGGAATACATTAAGAATAGAAAGAAAGAGGGAGGAAAAACACTGGTAGGTAGTAATCACATTGGTTAAAAGGGATTTTACATTGAACTGAATATTTTCTCTCATGTGAAGGTGTTGTCACTAAACACCATATAACTACAGATGGGTTATTCAGAGGAATTCTTCAAAGGTGACGTTTTTATTAAGTCATATAATATTGCAACAAATTTCCCTTCCCTCTAGTCGTCATAATCCAACAATGTAGAAAGTTAGATTTCCTATCCATTCAAAAATTTATCAAATTGTTGATGATCTAGGTTGATTCAGAATTGGGAAAATCTCCTAAGGACACTGTTCCACCATGCCTAGATCGTAGATAATAGTAGAATTCTTCTAATCCTTGAAATTAATTTTTTAAGCATGAGGAAACTCTTGAGAAATTCCTTGCATTACATTGATGGTACCTAATGTAAGTCAGTGTTGATTATGATGCTTAACCTTAACCCATCATGAACATCGAGTGGGGCACTCAATGAATCAATCCAACTCAAGGGGTTAACCTTGAAACATCCTACATGAATCTCAATGCACTCAACCACTCGAGCTAGCCCATTAAACTAAAAACACCATTATTTTATTAAAATATTGACTTATAATTTTTTTTCTTAATATATTAAAGGAAATTAATATGGGCCAACAATAAATACTTGAACTGATAATGACCCATATTTAACTTCAAGGAATATTTTTGTTCAACTAGAATTTCTAGATTTAAATTGTCTCATAGTTTAGAAAGGTTCTTAGTTTTTTTTAATGAACACTCCACCCTTGGGAATCTAATTATAGCTTTGAACGATAATTAAAATTGATACATTGTGAAAATAAATAAGTTCTAAAGGGAAGTAGCCATTAAAAATGATATTTAAAAATAATGATCATAATTTTAGAATAATAATAAAATACTACAAAACAAGAAATTTGATCAAAGTTATTATATAATATAGAAAATTTCATTTCATAAAAGATGAATAATATTATGAAATAAAATAAAGATATAATAAATAATAAAATAATAATTTATAAATTTGAAAAGTTAATTAAAAATGAGTAAAACTATATAAAGTAATAAATAAATATTAAAAAAAAGAAAATGAGCGAACTTAAAAATATTAACTACAAAATACGTTTTATATGTTATAATATTAACTTTGCATGGGTATGTTTAGTTACTTAATTATATAGATTACATTATTTTTATAATTACGCCACAAGGCATTTTTTACTATGAGTCTTATGTCCTCAGAATGGACAATTAGTACACATGGGTCATTGTTTTTTCCTTGATGACCTTATGAGTTGTTCCCACCATTGATAGTTATTGTCTACTTCCCACGATGATGACAATAGGACCAAAGGCCACAATCAAGCCCATAATGCTTCCTCTAATGACCCATCCCTACCCACCCGCTAAGTCCCTACCCACTCGCTAAGTCGAGCCATTCTTGTCATTGATCTCCATTGCTGACCTCTATTTCACCAATGATGAATACCATGTTTCCATTAAAATGTTCACTTGATTCATTGACACTAGGGAAGATAGAGAAACTCCATGTTCCATATTAATTCTTGACAAGATAGTTGCAAAGAGAAGTGAGGCGATAGATCCTTTAGGCCTTCCTATTCTTATATATATATATATAGTCATGGAGCAAATTGGAACCAAATGGATGGAAAACACTTTGAGGTTTTGATCATGATTAATGGTGGTGTCAAGGTTCATCATCAGAATGTGAGTAAAAATTTCCTTGGGAAAATGTTGGATGTCACTGTCAACATTTTATGTGATTCGGAGGACACTGTGTTTGATGGATGCCCTCATAGCCATGGGAAATTAAGATAAATTTCCAAGATCCATGCCCAAAATACATTCATCTTCATCTTAATATTTGTCTCTGAGTTTTGAGAAACTAATCCCATTTTTAATCCTCCTCACACATCTAGGTTTACAACATTAATTTTTTTCTTTAGTTATTGCAATGACTCACTCAGATTGTGATGGCCCCATCTTTCCCAAGTCACTTGACTTGCTTATTGATTTCTAGATTAGTATTGAACCTCAAATTAAACTACTTATTTACCTTCGTAGTTGAATTATCTCCTTATCCCAAAATTCCTCCATGAATGAATTCCAAATCGAGGTCCCAATTATTAACCTTCAATTTTATTTTTTTTTCATTTTGAGTTTGAGTTCAAATTTCGTTTTCTTCCTATTTTGACTTCAAGTTTATTTTTGGAGTTCAAATTCATTTTTTTCTCTTTACTTACCTTTTCAGTCTTCATTTTTCCAATTTCTATATCATGCCCAATCAAAAAATTGAGCCCTTCCCTTCCTCTAATCATTGAACCCTTCCATGATTTACAAATCAAGCCATCCTATCATCTCTTCAAACCATTAGAACTCTCTCCTATGTTCAAACCCTTTTTAACTTTACCCTTTGTCCAAATGTTCTTGACTTGCTTTCAAACTTTTAATTCTTTCTAAAGTCTCTTGACTTGATTTAGAAATCATCTCTAATTCTTAAATCCTACCCTCTCTTCACTTGCTTACCTTTCCTTTGGTCTGATTTGGTGATCAACCTTGATTTCCAAATCAAACCCTCTGTCCACTTATTCCATGTCTTGATTGGGACCTCCTATCATATTTTTGAACCCTTCAAACTTTCCCCTTTCTTTGAACTCTTTTTAAATTTACCCTTTGTTCGAAGGTTATTTACATAATTTTGAACTTTTAAATCTTACCAAAGTACCTTGAATAAACTTGGAAGTCAACCTTATCACTAAATTGGGCCCTCTCTTTAATTGTTTACCTTTCCCTTGGTCTAATTTGGTAATTGACCATGCTTTCCAAATCATGACCTTCTCCATTTCTTCCCTCTCCCTAATTTTTAGATCAGTTTCAATATTCAAATTCCCTAAACCATCCCTTCCCCCAACCTGCTCTCTGCCTCTCCCAATGAACTCTTTTGTTTGAACTCTTTAAAAGTTTTCTTATTCATTTAAACTCTTTTAGGCCATATTTCAAAATTAAAAAAATTATCGAAACCCTTTCAAGCCCCATTTTTCAATTGGCCATGATTCTCAAATGAGGGCCTCCCTTCACTTGTTCACTTTTTCCTCTTCCCATTCTGGGAATCACAATTGATCGACAAATTGAGACCTCCCTTCACTTGTTCAATTTTTCCATGTTCCACTTTTAAATCAGTCCCAATTCTCAAATTTTCTCCCAACCAATCACCAAGTTGGCTCAAACAAAGAGGAAAACTAGTGAGGGGAAGTCCTCATTTGAGATTTATTCTGATTTTTAGTTTGGTAGCAAGAGTTCACATTTCAGGAGCAACAATTTTATGACACAGTTCCAATGGTTAAAAATTCTAATTCGGATTCTTCCATTTCAAACCAAAACCCTTTTATGATTTCATGATTTCGACGATTCTCAAATTGGATCCTATACTCACAATATTACCTACTCAATGTTTGAATTCCTATATTGGTCATGGTTGCCAAATTATACCCATGCAACCCTCAAAAGATATTTCTGATTCAAGTTTCTAAAAGGAGTTTTAAACCTATTATGTGAACTTTGATAAAGAGTTTTCAAATTTATTTTAGCGTGAGTCATGATTGGATTGATTCTAAAATTAGGGCCTACTTTCTGAATATTATCAACTATCTTTCGCTAATTTCATCATCTGTCCAAATTGCAAAAACATCTCTTTACTTTGACACTTTTCAAAAGTCGAAGGGAATGTGCTTGATTTTTCCAAATTAAGCCTTCTCTCCACTTCTTCCCATCTTTATTTTTATATTGGTCTCAATGTTTAACCTCCCACCCAAACCTCCCTCATTAACTCTTTCATTTGAGCTATTTGAAAATTTTCTCATTCGTTTAAACTCTTTTAAGCCCGAATTTCAAACATATCAAAATTACCAAAATCCTTTCGAGCTTGATTTTGTGATCAACCCTAATTCTCAAATTGAGGCCTTCGTTGTTTTCTTTTTCCTTTCCTGATTCTCCAATCACCCATGATTTCCAAAGCACGACCTCTTTTCATTTTTTCCTTGTCTCCATGGCCAAATCGAGAAATTCTCCCTTGAACTTAGGTGTAAGCAAGCCCAATTTTTCAATCGGTCCCAATTCTCAAATTGCCCCCACAAGAAAACTAGTTTTATAAAGAAGTTTGATGGAATAGTTGATTTAAAGTCTAATTGGGCCTTATCTATGGTCAAACTCCCTTATTTTCACAAGGGACATCTTGTTTGCATCGATAGTCCCTTGATACTTCTTTCTCACAAGTTCATTATATATGTACGAATAATATATAAAAAACCTCAAATTTCTGTAATACCTTTCTAAAGTCTCTTCATGAACCTAAAGAATACTATAAACCCATTGTAGTATAATTGTTAGCCAATTTTTTTTTTTTTGTTACTAACTTTAACATGAACATGTTACTTCCACCTCATTGTCTTTATTTATTATTTGCAATAACATTCAATTTTAGAGAGACATTGTCAAAATCTATGATCTTATTTTTTCTCCCGGACTTTATAGGTTGCATAGAGATATATTTAAACTTATATGTAAAGAAGAGGGTTTGGATGAATAACTTACAAACATTGATATTAAGTGCCTAAGGATATTTTCACTCAATCATCCTTACTTTATTGATGCACTTTATCATAATATTCAAAGGCGAGGTATTTTCCATGAATCAAAATTAGCATTCATTGTATATGATTCCATTGTGGGCTTGGTGTCCATGAGGGAGAATGATTGTTTCCAAGGATCCAAATACTAGCCTCTAATTGACAAATTTTTCTCTAAAATCCATAATGCAAATATGTATCCTCTTCAATCATACTGGAAATTGACTGCCATGGACTCCAACTTCAATAGAGAAGAGTGTGTTTCTATAGTTTTAATATCAGAGCTATGAGCCTCAATGTTAAAACAAAAAAAACAATAACAACCCACAAGTTTGTGATGCCATTTCCCTTCGTTGTTTACGTGGCCACACACCTCAAACATCAAACTACAATGAATGTAATTACATAAACCTTATTTTTTGGATCAAGAGTACAAACTTTAATTCAAATTATAATGGAAGACTCTATCATGGATGCACAATCAACATCATTAATTTATATACCTTGTTGAATGGTGACCAACAACAACATGGTTAACTAATGATACAATTTCATTCCCTTTCATGACTTAGTATTGTGTAATTTGTATTATGTGGAGTTGAATTATGCTACAGTGTGTTCATTGAATACCTTATTGTTAAGGGAAAAGAGATTATGGTGCGTAATATACATTTCAAATCCTCCTAGCGCAAGAAAGTTTATAACATTAATTTTTTTCTTTGATTCCTACCATGAATCACTCAAATTGTGATGGCCCTGTTTTTCTTGAGTTGCTTGACTTAACTCCTAATTTGTAGATTGTTGGTGTGTGTGCACAGTTGTAAGACCCTGGGTTCGAGTTATCTTATCAAACAAAAACCTTTAGACACCAGCCCTTTCAGCAACACCTACATGCAAGTAAAGTCTCACCCAAGGCATCTATTGAGGCTGTAGGAACCGAGTTTTTGCAGTAGTGAGGGAATGGGAGGTGATCCTCCTTGTCATTCTTACTTATTTGTTCTATGCATATTATTTTGTATTTCCTCTCCTTAGGTTACGTAGTGAATTCAGTTATGTATACTAGTGAATTCACTTATGTATTACCATTATACTTCATATTTCAACATAAACCAAGTACTGTAACATCCATAATTATTGCGCAAATATCATGTAAGGAATAGATATAATCTAACATGCATACAAAGAATATTCAAGATCCATCACATAAAAGACAAGTAAACACAATAGTTAATGTGATTCGTCCAACTTTGGGATATGTCCACAATGACTAGCTTCTTTATTATTATTTCTGCAATTGTCTTAGACTTGCACACTGCGCTTACAAAAGATACATCATGTTATCTTTTCCTTCATCTAGCCTAGCCACTCTACAGTGAAAGCCTGTCTCTCTACAACATCTCCTTAACATTCAAACACAAACTATTTCCTTCTCATCCTATTCTCTTACTCTCCTTATAGAAATACACTCTTCAACCGACTCGATAGTATCTCTAGCAAGAGAACAGAACCCACCCGAACAAATGAAATATTGACCAATTGGAACCCCTATTCTCCCAACCCATTACAAATTTATACATAAATTCTAGGGATAAAAACCCTACTTTGCTCATCCCAAAACCCTATTACAATTCATGTGTTAAGCCCTAATATTGGCTCATTACCCCTTAATTGGGGCATATTATATTAGTAATGTTATTTTATTTATGTCGGAATTAGGCCATTAGTTGTAATTATACTTCCTAGTCTCCTATATATACCAAGGAGACATTTTCATTTTGAATCATCTTGTACTTGAACATTTAAGTGGGGTAAAAGGAGGTTTCCCCCTAGAAGAGGATTATTATCTGAAATTATCTCTTTTTCAAGGCGTTGATTACTTTCTCTGAGGTTTTTCTATGCTATATTGGTATTCGGTTCTTAACATATGGTATCAAAGCTCACGGTGTTGGGGTTTCACTGCTACATCTGAGACACCTTGGAATTTTTGCTATAACTTTTTTTCTACAATGTTTCAAAAGAAACGGCTTGGAGGATATTTAGTACACGGATCAAGGTACGTTGGATTCAAACTTCAGCTCCTGAGACCTTATACTTTTGGAGATACATCCTATACAAGATAGGGTTATGGAATCATCCTAAAATGAGTCATTGCGACATTTTCGCTATAAAAACGTTTCTGTAATGTTTCAGACCCTGAACTTTGGAGGATATTTACAGAAATTAGTAAGGTATCTATGGTAAAACTTTCATCTTTTTTTTCATCTTAAATTTGTAGATACACCCTGTGTAAGATAGGGTATCTGACTAGTCTTATTGACTAGTCTTATTGACTAGTCTCAAGAAGGTGTTCCAGGTAAATCAATCATAACTTCTTCCTCGAGTATCCAAACTGAGTGGGAATGGTTTCATTGGATTGTAGACAGTCTGTAGTATCTTTGGTGTGAGTTTCATAATTTTATATCAATTATTTTGTGCGAGGCATGCTATACAAGTGAGATCTCTTGGAAAGGATAAAAATCGGCAAGTTGTGGGGAAGTTACCATAAATTCCAGTTGGCACATCCAATTTTGATCATACCTGTGGCATTGCAGAGAATAAATATCATAGAACTACATAAAAGAAAGTTTCATACCCATAAGGGCTGAAACTTGGGAGATACAACAGAAGAAATATTGTCTAGCAGAACCACCTTAAAATCAAGGTTCAAAAGTGATACTTGGCCAACAGGCCACCAAAAAAAGGAACTTCTACACCAACTAAGCCTCCAAAAAATCCTACTTGGACTCTTGATGAAGGTGAAGAAATGCATAGGGACATAAATGAACTACAAAAGAAGATGGATTCAATGGAAGCTAAGTTGGATACTAAGATGGATTCAATGGAAGCTAAGTTGGATACTAAGATGGATGGTTTAAAA